>VKHH01006279.1:0-22036 GCA_015144975.1 Epipyxis sp. PR26KG
ACATTTATGGTGTGCTAACAGCAACTATGTTTAGATAGATATTAAGCCGAAGAATATCAAAATACTTAACAAAAAGTAGAGCAGAAATATTTGTATAAAATAGATTCGATTCTACCATCTTGTATGAATCTTGCAAAGATTTAATCGCGTCAACTTTGTTCCATATATGAGAAATATCACTAGTAAAACTTATTGTTGCAGTCTTTTTTAGTCCGCTTTGCCTGTTAAATTCTGTTGAATCTATAAAAATATCATCCCATATAGTTTTCTCCCTATTTTTAACAGAGAGGATGTTTTGCCAATATTTTTCTTCGTCGAATCCATCATTAGTAATTTTGATGTCACTTAATTTAAGAGCAAAAATATTGTGAAATATTTTATTGCTTTGTGTTATAAATCCACACAATTTTGTTTTATTGATTTTGAGAACATCAATTGATATTTTACTTGAATAGCAAAGGATTTCTTCAGCTAAATCAGAGTATGATCCAATCAAGCAAATATTTATACTATTTTGATAAGGAATATTAACCCAATTAGATTGCATTGAGTTAAATGGATACTTCAATTTCGAGTCCACGGTAATGCTTTCAGGCTGTTCAAGCAGAAGTTCAGTTGATAATAGATGATTAACAATATCAAATTCACTTTCAATTCGAATTAGATGTTCAATGTAAGAATTTTCTTGAAGGATTTGTAACTTGTCAGGAACATTTATATTATTGAGTATTATTTCATTATCCAAGCAATATAGATTGCTTTCTATAGTTCTAATCAATGGTATAGATATGGGTATTTTTCCCATGTTTAATTTTCTTCTCTTGTTGAAATATAACTGATCAAGAGTATGATTTGGATCTACACGGAAACTTGGATTGCTAAACAACGGCAGCATTGCTATGTTGGTTTCTCTTGGAACTTTTGATTTTAAAATTCTTTTCAAAGTTCAGGAAATGTTTGACGAACTCTGAACTCTTCGATCGAAAAGCTCTTTGCACTTCGAACTCTTAATTTTTTCATTTTATATCTTACCGGAACTGAATCTTGAACGGATAAATGTATTCAAGTGTGGTGACCGGTAATTAAATTCTACTATTGTAGGGTATGAATAATATTTTTAAAAGATGCTTAAGATTCAATGGGGATGATCGACTCAAATAATGATAGAAATACAATAATTTATTAATAAGAATTTTTATTAACTTAAATTATTTATGGTAAAAATAAATCCAAGATTCACACAATTACAACATTTTTTCGATTCTCTTATGCATGTGCAGTAATCTTAGTCTGAGCAATTATAATATTAATTTACTTAACTCTTTAAGAAAGTTAAATGGAGAAAATTTGAATTATTCGCATTATAATCCTTCTTCGTGTAATGCTTGTCTTATTTTATCAAGATTTGGCATTTCCCAGAATATAATCTCGCCAGTAGATCCTACAGAGACTATTGTTTTCTGATCTGGACTCAGTCTCACTGCATTGATTGCACCACTGTGTCCTAAACCAACGACAACAGGAAGTCCATCATCATAATGCCACAGTTTCACTTGTCTATCTGCAGATCCAGAAATGAAAAATTCACCACTAGGAACAACATCGAGAGAAGTCATATTGTCATCACCACCTTCAATAACACGAATTATCTGACAATCTACAGCATCCCAGTAAGTGATTTTATGATTTGTTCCACAAGTAAGCATTTGCGATTCATCAGGGTGATATAAAACACTTGTGAAAACATTAGGTTCAAAAAGAGCATTAAGTCGGACATATCTTGTCAAATCCCACACAATGCATGAGCCATCAGCTGATGCAGATATACATTGTGTACTATCGGAATTGATACGAATACAATTAACAGGACCTCGATGTTCTTTCAAAGAGACGATCATTGCTTGATGAGAACTTGTAACATTCCAAACTCTTACACGTCCTTCTGCTCCGCCAGAAACGATACGCCATGGTGATCTAGAATCATTATCAGCGATCGCTAATGCAGTCACCTTTTCACTGTGAGCATCAGGAATTATAAACTTCATTCTTCCAGATTCAGGGAAAAAGGCTCTTATCTTTCCATCATCCCAACCACTTATTATGGATGACCCGGAAGGAGTTACTAAAGAGCATAAACACTCCAAGTTAGGTACTTGAATGCGAAGTAATTCTTGTTTAGCATTTGTATTCCAAATTCTGATGTCTCCTACGCTGGATGTGACCACAAGATCTGGACAACCTTCTGGAAAAGCAATATCATTGATAGATCCAAAATGGCAAGATGTTTTTAGATCAGATGTGATTAAATCTAGTGATACTTCATATCTATTGCATTGACTTGTACCAATTGTAAATTTTTCACCTTTGGGATGTCTCGATATGGAAGTAATCCCTCCCATCAATTGGGTCTTGTAACCAGCTACTATATTCATTTGGGGATTGACGAATGCGAGCATACCGTCACCACCACCAACCAATACATTAGTATTACCTGTGGATGGGTTAACAACGCAAACAAGAGCTTTAATCCCTTGAGCAAATTTTGTGTTTGAAACGGCAATCATCATCGGAATAACACTATCTGGTTCTTTATAGGAGATAATATCGTTTCGGTCAATTTTTACTTTCACTATATCACCAGTACTAGTTCCACAATATGCTATATGGTCATCCTCAGTGATGGATAAACTAGTAACAATACGACGAACTGATCCCAGTCGAACATCCATCGGGTGTAACTTTGGCATGTTCACATCCACTTGCCACACCTTGATGTGATAGTTTCCACCAGTGACAATGCGGTCATTCCTTCCATTCAACCAAGTGCAACATAAGACTGAGTCAGATGCTGCTGGAGAACCGCATATAGCTTCACCAGTTTCAACATTCCATACTACCATTGCATTGTCATCTTGACCTCCAATGGAGCACAACAAATCATCATTTCTGGAAAATGAAACACCTTGCACTTTGCCCAAATGTTGTTTTAATCGGTGTATATAAACAGCATCTCCAATCATCACACTTCCACTATCAAGTAATCGTTTTGCAGAGGACAAATCCCACACAATTATATCCGCCTGTATGATTATGATAGGTTAATGGGAAGCTTCATAAATAAAAATCATTAATTTATTACCTTTACTCCTGGTAAATGTGTTTGACCCGAGGCTAAGCGTCTTCCATCATGAGACATAGCAATACAAGATATTCCGTTACTGTGACCATCAAGAAAAGCTTCTCGATCAGTTTGCAAGTTTTTTAGAACAATAAATGATCCCAGAGGATAAACAATATACTTTCCACATGGAGTATAACTCAATGCTCCAGTAACTTTTCCTACAATTAATAAACATAAAATAAAATAAAATCAATTTCAAAGTAATCATCAATTTTACTCACCATTAAAACCGATAACAGATTTTATTTTCAATTCTGCTGACATAATTCACCAATCTTTGAAAAATTGAGCTTGCTTGTGGTTCAAAACTAACAACTAATCCTAATAATTAAATCTTTAAATCAATTGTTGATAACGCAATTATGCACGAAACGAAATAATTATAAGAAGTGCTTTTTTGGAACTGATATTTTTTTGGAAAAAGTTTGAAAATTGCGAAACCGCCATTAAATCGTAACTGCTTTCATCCACTTCATTCATTCTTTAAAATAATTATAACTTTCGTGAAGGCTCTCTGTTATGTTTATGTCTTGTGTAGTTTGTTTGACATGGCTTGATTAACATCGATTCATTCATTCATTCGTTCATTTATTCATTCATTCATAACTTAGACAAAAACGGCGTTGATTCAAATATTTTTATGCTTACTGTACAGTATATTTATTTTTTATCAAATATATTTCAAATAGAATTAGATTTTTAATAAGTTTTGAATCGAATGAGCCAATTCAAAATAATGAAAAATGAGAACCGCTAGTTTGAACAGAACAGATAAATAAAAATCCTCAATAAAAATAAAATGTCACATGTAAAAATAAGTTACTAATTATGTTGAGCATCTAATTATGTTTAGCATAAATTAATTATAATCAACAATTAATATGAAATCATCATTCTAGCTACTGCGAAACAGCATCGGCTAACTGTAATGTTGAACTTTCTTGAATATTGTCTGTTGATAATAATTCTGTAACTTCAGTTGCTACATCAACACCATATTGAATGCAGTCTCCAAAGGCGACACCTGTCTTATAGTTCCCTCCCAAGTATAATCCTGGAAATTTCTTCAGTTGCTCTTCAACTCCACCAAGTAATTCTAAATGACCCCTTAAAAATATCATATTCAATATTCATTAAATAAATACATGAATGATTACATAATTAAGCAGCTTGTTTTAAAGAATATTTTTGCAAAATAATAATATTTTAAAATTTGGTAGATTCTTAAAGAAAAATAATATATACAATTTATAAATAAAGCAACTTGAATAATAATTATTATTACAATAATAAATAATATAAGAAATTTATTATTAACCAACATACTTTTGATATTGTGGAATAGCTTTTGGCCATAATCGAACACCTAAAACTTTTGGAAGTGGTGCATCATCTTTTAGAAGTATCTTCTTCACATCGCTATGAACCTATTCAGAAAAATAAATGATTGCTTGTGAGGTTTATCAAGTAACCAGAAAGTATAAGTTATTCTATATGATTGATACCTGTTCAACAATTTGTTCATTTGTTAAATTCGCAATTTCTGGATCTTGAGCACCTCCAATATAATTTAAAAGCATAGTATATCCTTCAGGAGCTCTACCCTACGATAAAGATAAAAATAATAATGTATATATTATTTGTTGACATCGAATTAAATTAATATAATTATTGTTATTATTAATAATATCATTTAAATATATATAATATTATTAAAATGATCAATTGATTTTTAAATTTACCGGAAATAAGGAAGAAGACCAAATTGTTCCGAGGGTTCTAATCTTCATGGCACGAGGAATTAAGTGTCCAAATCCGCGTAATTGGAACTAAAATATTCAATAAAATGATAAAAATATTGTTTTTAATTCAAGACAAATAATAGTTATTTTAATAAAGTTTATTTTTACACATGAATTATTTTTGTTGTTCATCTAATACATTATTTATTTAAAGCTTTTAAATGGGCTCAAATCAATAGATTTAGTGTAAAAATTGGTAAAATGTATGTTAATACTGATATTACTGGAGAATTGGCTGTGAAATATAGACTTTGTGTAATTGAGTACCAACTGAGAGGGTTACCTCATGCTCTCATAGGTAAATCTCTACATATATTCTAAATTCTTATAGCTTCGTTTCTCCAATAAAGTTAGTATAAGAAAGAGCTTGCTTTTTATGCCAAAATAATTGATGTTTAATGTGCATATTGACCGGTCCAATTCGATACTAAAAAAACCTAATCACCATTAAATGGAGATATCTAACCTCTCAAAAGAGTAAATTTCAAAAATGACATAATAAAGGACATAAATATAATCACCTTGAATGCATCATTAGGATAAGCAATTGTCACTGATGCCACTGGAGGATAATATACATCTCCTAGATCACTCGCTTTGGGGACAATTCCTTTTTCGCCACCAACAATATTTGAAGTTACATAACCAGGTGAAGTAACGACAACTGATTTTGATTTGATGACCTGTTGAATAAAATAAAATAATTTTTTATAATATTTTCCAAAAGTTATAATTTAATTATAACTATAATTTAAAAGGAACTATACCTTCTTTCCTGATGGTGTTTCAAAGGTAGATAACCAACTTGAACCATCTTGTTTGACATCAATTAGCTTATGAGATACTCGAACTTTTGTGCCTAATATTTCTTGAACCTATCATAATTATAATAATAATAAAAATATTTATCTTTCATTTTTTGAAAGTTTTCTCACTTTTAACGGTAAGCTTTGTAAACCATTTTTAAATGTTCCTAAGCTTCCACCAGGTACTTTAGGTAAATCAGCATCACGCTCTGCATTAGCTTTTCGTTCAGCGCTAAGCTATAATGAGATAAAAGTTACTCAATAATATTAGAGAGAAAAAACTAAATATAATTTAAATGTCATGTAACATAATAATAAATTATTGATTATTATGAGAGTACCTGTTGAATACGAACAATAGCTCCTTCCAAGATTCCATTTGTTACACCCAAATCTTCTAAATTTTTAACCTATTAAAATTAACCAATAAAATTAATATAAGGCAGATAATGAAAATCAAATATTCTAAAATCAACCTTTTTTAATGCTGCCTTCATACTAAGTTTTCTTGGATCTCCAGCATATACACCAGAAACAAAAGGGTCAATAATTCTTTCGAATGCTTCCGCACCTGTCGAAACAACAGCCATATGAAATTAACAGTAAAAATATACCATAGGATAAATTGAGGCTTTGAATAAATCAAACGCAAAAAATCAATTAATTTTTTTAATGAAGCTTTGGAGATGATGAATATTGAGTTTACAAAGCAAAATAAAAGAGTAATTGAAAAAAATATTGACCTTCAGGCAAAGAATGAAAATCTGAACAGGAGTTTGAAGAAGGACAAATTCATGTGTTAGATTATTATTCTTTTCCTGACTGGTCATTATTTTTTCTTTCACTCTTTTATTTTACTCTAAAAGCTCAGTATTCATCTCCTTCAAAGCTTCATTCGCTTTTCTCTAGAATTTAACATTATTCTATGGATTCCATTTTTAAAACAACATAATAAATCAATTCAATGGTTCAGTAAAAGGCAGAGGATTAGAAATTTATTATTTTTACATTAAAATATTAAATAATTAGTTAAAAATTGATTTGGTTTTAACAATACTACCTAAATGTCTAGTTACAAATTCTTGAACAGACTCTTCAGTTTCAGGTCGTGGAGCAATAAAACCTAGTGCACCAAAAGCTGCACGAATTTTACCAGGCCCTAAAATTATGACGCAGTTATATATTGATAAAGGGATTTACTGATTAGGATTAATTAGAAACCCCATAAACAGATTGAATTGATATTCTAGCTACTTTTATTGAATCAATCATTTGTGTAAGTCGTATAATATAAGTTCTAAATATATTACACGTAAACCATTTAGCTGAAAGGAAACGTACATGTTAATAAATTAAACGTAGGTAAGTCAGATAAGCCTCCTGGTAGTGCAAATAGTTTGTTTTCCCAAAATACAAAGCGTGGTAAAGTTGGATCTGCAAGAACCAAATCATCCAGCATTCCCAAATCTTTAGCAAATCGTAATATAGTTGGACTCGGTTGGAAAGAATTCGGTCCTTCTTCCCATAAGAAACCATCAGCTAAATGACAATCACATTAATTACTAATACAAAGCGTTTCAATATAATTAATAATGCAATGAACATATGAAAAGTAATGAATTGAATGCACATTTGAACTGCCTTTGATAAGCAACAACTAAAAGCTACAGAATTGATATAGTAGCACAACCAATTATGATTAATAGCAACGGACGTATGATAAATAGTGAATTAAATAATAGTGATAACTAAATTAGAATAGGCCTTGGTGACAAGATTACACAAACTCATATATTGCCACTACTAATTCGCAGCCAAACTAGCTTAGAGTAACATCCATAATAAATGTGTAGTTTAGTTGCACCTCTTTTACTGATAAGATTTCCACCAACGACATCACGTGCTTCAGCTAACACTACATTTATACCCTTTTTATTAAGATAAAAAGCAGCTGTTGATCCAGAGATTCCAGAACCAATAACAACTGTATCCACAACTTCTTGCAAAGGAGGACTTTGTTTAGGCATTAATCCTGCAAAGGAAAATGGGTTGTACTGGGCATAATGTACCGATCGTTTCAGAAATGATTTATAAATATTTGGTTGGAATGAAAATATAGTGGAAGCTATTGACAATACTAGCAGAACGCTACAATGAAAATTAAGTTTCATTTCTGCTGCTTTTCGCAAATGGCGAATACCAGTCAATTTATTCTTTTCACAATTTTGATGTTGATATAATATCTTGTCATATATGATGAATGAATGAAAGCTCCCGGATTATTACAACTATGAAAAGGTAAAAAAAACAATATGAATAATAATATTTGTGTAAGTTTTAATCCGACCGTACAAAGCATACTTTAATAAGCTCAATTTTTAATTCATCATCTAACTTTTCCATTTATGCCTTCATTCATTCATCCACCATTTAAAAAGTTCTTTGCATTTTTTTTTTTTTTAAAATAACTATATTTTTATGACTTAATTATTATATAAGTTTATTAGTATTGATTGTGGCGATAGTTTGTGTATTGACTGTGATTTATTGAATGGCACAACTAAGAATAATTTCACCAAGTGAGGTGGATTCTATGAAATTCGATCCTGTTGATCCTATTGCAAGAGATCAATCAGCCACTATATTGAAGGAAGTACGAGAAAATGGTCGTAGTGGTTTAATAGCTGCTGCTATTCGTTTGAAGGATGTCGAGAACGAGCATTCAAAACTATTTTACGATCGTAATGACTTGCGAGAAGCGTATCAACATTTGGAGAGCGATAAAAGAGAGATATTGCAAAGAACTGCTCAAAGGATTAAAACCTTTGCGTCAGCTCAACGAAACTCTATTTCAGAAATAACAACAGATATACCTGGTGGTCAAGCAGGACATTTCATTGCTCCAATTAATGTCGCTGGTTGCTATGCTCCAGGTATTGCACTCTTCTTGAACTATTGTCCATTTTAATTATATTGACATAATTAATATATATATATATAATTATATATATAGGTGGAAGATATCCTTTGCCTTCATCAGTTTTAATGACTGCTGTTACTGCTAGAGCTGCAGGTGTAAAAACTGTTTGGGTTGCATCTCCCCGACCCGCGTTGGCAACATTAGCCGCTGCCTATGTTGCTGAAGCTGATGGGTTAATTGCCGTTGGTGGAGCACAAGCCATTGGAGCGATGGCTTATGGAATTGACCCAATATCCGCTTGTGATGTTATTGTTGGTCCAGGAAATAAATGGGTAACTGCTGCGAAAAGTTTGGTGTCTGGCATATGCGCGATCGATATGCTCGCTGGTCCTAGTGAAGTATTAGTAATAGCAGATGAGAGTTGCGATCCTGATGTTGTTGCATCAGATTTGCTCGCACAAGCTGAGCATGATACAGAAGCTAGACCTATCCTTGTTTGCACATCAATTTCAATAGCTGATAATGTTAATAATGCTCTTGTTCGTCGATTAGAAACACTGACTACAGCACCAACCGCAATTGAAGCAGTTAAAAAAGGTTTTGCGTGTGTCTGCCCGGATATCGATACTGCGATTTCAATCTCTGATTTAATTGGACCTGAACATCTTGAAATTCATACGAAAGGTTTATCCTAGCTTTCTAGATATTTTTATATACTTTAACTTCAGTGAATAATTATAATTTAGATGCTATTTCAGTAAGTAATCGCTGTTCAAATTATGGAGCAGTTTTTATAGGATCAATATCTGCGGAGGTGTTGGGTGACTATGGTGCTGGTCCGAATCATGTGTTACCTACATGCGGTACATCCCGATATACTGGCGGTTTGAGTGTGTTCACATTCTTAAGAATTAGAACATGGATGAATATAACAGACAAAGTTGCAGCAAATGATTTAGTCAAAGATTGTGTTTCATTGGCTCGAATTGAAGGTCTAGAAGGTCATGCAAGGGCTGCGGAGTGTAGATTAGTAAAAAATAGTTCAGATGAACAAGAAGTGAAACGGGTTAAATTATAGTTTGAATTTGTCATTTGAAATATCACGATTAATAAATTATTAAAATTAATATATTATTATTAATAAATTTAATTCATCGCTTATCATAGGAACCATCTTCATTAATGACAAAAGCAGTATTTCGGTCGTGTTTCTTTTTGCCCCCTGTGCTACTACTTATCAATCCACTATTACTTGATCGATTAGAGGTAATACTTCTATCTTCCATTACAGCACGCATCATGGACTCCTTCGATGCGTATCGACTATACTTTGACGTATGAGCATCTTCAAAACCAACATCATCGTCGTTACTGTCATCAACTTTGAACGATTGTTGATCATCTTCATCTTCAGATTCAATCATATATTCATCGTCATCTGCATCAGCCACTTCAGCAATATCCATGGCAGCTATTTTTAATGCTTCATTCAAAGTATCTACTTCATCCTTATAGTTTTGAAGCATAGATTCGATAGCATTTCTTGCGTCTTTTTCTTTTGAAATCTCATTTTGTATGTTTGAGTTTTCCAATTGAGTCTGTTTCAACTGTAGCTTAACAGATTCCATTTCAGTAACAATTTTATCGAATTTTTCATGTTCAATAAGAAGAAATGCATTGAATAATCTGAATATTCGCCAAAAGCGAAATATATTAAGAATTCTAGACTCCTTTCCTATTATCTCTTGACTACTTAAATATATTTGAATCGATAGTATTAGTAGATCTAACAAGTAGCCCCAATGAGAAAAGAGTCGAAGCCCAAATACCAAAAAAAGGAATATCATTTCAAGACCAAAAAAGAATAAAATGAAATTGGATATTGTGTTAAATAGCGATAACGCAATAGGTTGGAGAGGTGTTTGATATATTGGATTTAGTGTTAAAGATAGTTCAATAATAGCTAAAAAACTATCGATGAAAATTAAAAATATGTAAAAGACTTGCATTTGATTTGTCTCCAAAAAATCGCCAATGCTATTTAATATTGTTGAGAAATAAGATGCATTCTCAGTAGATTTAGTAGAAGAGTTATTATTGGTACTTTTTACTTGATCGTTGGAATTTTGTTGTTCATTGGTCTGAATTGGCTTGGATTTATCCTCTCTATTTTTTATTGCTTTGAATTCATCAAAACTGAGCATTTTATTGAACTATTTATCCTATATATAATATTATTCTATTTATTAGTCCCTTCCAAATGGTTGTTTAACCAAGCAACAGCTATGAAAATGAAAAATGATAACAACCTGTTTTTATTTTTACGTTAAAACTGTACCGGTATACAATAAATAGTTGTCGGTTTCGTTTCTTGTTCTTTTTTTGAAAAACGTCATAAAAATTATATTTGACGTGTCATTCCAAAAAAATAAATATGTTGTGAGTACCGATTTATTGTGCCACGATTATCCGTTGCTGACACTTCACAATCCAATATGTTTTCATTTCCCAATTGTTTTCACAATTAAATTACATCAAAAGCAATTAAATCCTCAGTTATTTAAAATGGTTTCTGGCAACTTGATCACAATTATTATAACAATCCTATGGGCCTCAGCTACAATGGGATTCTTGACTTCTCCAGCAAGAGGAATGAGACAGAGTAGTATGAAGATGATGATTCCAATGGAACGGTTATCTCTCTTTACAGCAGAATTATATGCTGGACCAACAGCAACTTACAATGGTGAACTTATTGACAAAACTTTAAAACTGGTAGAAAGTGTGCCCAAACCAGCTGGCTATGAATATGGTGCTGTTTCAACAGATGGATTGCCAATCTTATTTGTTTCCTTGATTGCAGTAATATCTTTGGCTGCTTTTGTCCCTGCATTTTTAAGCGCTGGTGAAAGTGCAAAAGTTCAACAAAAAGAATTTGAAAAAACCAATAATATCAACTTCAACGAGTTCAAAGTGAAGGATGAAAAAGACCGTAAGAACAAATCGATACCAAAAGCTAGTGTTACAAAGAAATAACTTGTGCCATGACTCCAAACTAATCGATCGTGCTGGTATCTTTTTTATTTAACCTTTACATTTGTACTATATGTTCTTTTTGCATTCCATTTCTAGCATGCAAGTTTTATTACTAGTAAAAGTTGACTTAATCAATTTATTTTTCGCATTTCAGTTTTTTTGTTTCTCTGTTTCGCAACAGGAGTTATAATTATGGTCAACCAAATTTTCGCATTTTAAATATAACATCGTAAGCTAACAATTTGCACAAAATCAAAATAACTTATTCTCTCTATAAAGAAGTTATTTAAAATGTGGCATAATTTTACCTCATTTCAGTTGTTCAAACGTTTAACTCCAAAAGATTAAAAACACCGCCGGTAAAAGTTAATCATTCATTCATTCAGCGTGATGTATAACTTTTTCTCTATAGCTTTCATTAATTTATTTATTCATTCATTCACTTTTCTTCATTCATTCATTCATTCACTTATTAATAGGGCTCCTTGTTATGTTTTTTAGCTTTTTCCTCTTGTTTAGTTGAACTGTTTTGATTTGTGCTCAGTTAATTCCTATTAATTCATTCATTAATTCCTATTAATTCATTCATTAATTCATTCACTTAAAGTTATTATCTTTCATCAGCAGACTTTCTCAGAGACCAACATACCACCAACTTAATAGCAGTCGATATTTATTCGCTGCAGAAAGAATTAACTTTAAATCATGCGTGTGTTATACACATTCGGTCTTAACGAGGATGGACAATGTGGAAATGGAGGGGAAGAGACTTTGTGTAAGATAAATTCAAATATTGTATCGCCTTCTCCTGTGAAGTTTCTAAACAATATTATTATTGCCCAGATAAGCTTGGGATCAAGGCACTCATTAGCTTTATCTTCTGATGGTTGTGTGTATTCGTGGGGATGGGGACATCATGGACAACTAGGATTGGGAAATAACAATAGCATATATTCCCCAATAAGAATTGATTCTCTTCGTGACATAGTTATGATATCAGCCGGTGGAATGCACTCCGCTTGTATCGACGGGAAAAAACTTTGCTACACTTGGGGTAGCTCTAGTTATGGTCAGCTTGGTTTGGGTAGAGAGATAGTTGGTATTAACAAATCGGTCACTCCTGCTGTTGTGAAACTTGAAGATAGAACTCCTCTACTTTCCAACAAAATTTCATGTGGTGGTATGCATACAGCTGTTGTTGATATAAATGGGTCAGTTTATTCGTGGGGTAGAGCCGATAGTGGTCAAACGGGTTACTCAGATTGGTATTTAGAGTTTTTCCCTGGTTTAACTTATCCAAAGAAAGTACAAGGATTCGAAGGAAAAGCTATTGATGTATCTTGTGGTGGTTTTCACACCATTATTTTAACTGATCATGGTTCTGTATATGCTATGGGGAAAGAAGATTTTGGTTTGTTAGGAATAGGAGATCAAAATGCAGATAATATGGCAATTGGAGCAGAATCGCCAACTTTACTTCGAACATTTTATGATAATAATATTCCAATATCATCTATTAGTGCTGGCGGTTGGCATTCATGTTTTTTAAGTGATTTTGGTGATATTTATACTTGTGGTAAAGGTGAATATGGTCGTCTTGGATTAGGAGATGAGAAATCAACTATTTTCCCGACTGCTATAACTGGCATCACTGATACATTGCTCCCAACAGCAGGGCTCATCAAAGATGATCTACTTGGTGATAAAAACACAAACAAATCAAAAGCAGTTCATATAAGTTGTGGTGGATCACATACAATCGTATCAACTGATTCAAATTCAGTTTTCAGTTTTGGTCGAGTGGATGGTGGCAGATTAGGAATAGGGAATGCTCAATATGATCGTGTGACTAAACCAGCTGACATTACAGATCAATTCAAACGCAATTATGGCAATGGAATCGCTTGTTCAGAATATAAAGAAATTAGGATTATTCAAGTTTGTGCTGGTGGATCTCATTCCGCTGTTTTAATAGAATATATCGAATAAAAATAATTAAATTTTTATGAATTTTATTATTTTTTAGCTTTTCCTCATTTAGAATTATCATATATGTTTTCACTTGCTTCCATTATTTCTGACTTAATAAACTTGATAAATAAACAGTAATTCAAATAATTTCTAAATATTATCAAGTGAATTATTTTCAATTTATTTGTGATACTCTGGATATGATCCTGGATATGTATCACCCAATAAAGCATGTATTATGATATAGTAGATTAGAACTGAATAGTATTAAAGAAATAATCTACAATATACAATATGATGTTGAGGCTAAAGTTACCTAAGCTTAGTTTAGTTGTTAGACATTTTAATTCTATCGATTTATTTATTTTCTTTGTCTGAATTAGAGCAGTATTAAATGTCCAAAGGGTTAAAAATCTTTGGGTCTAGTCTGAGAATAATTAAGATATATTTGAGTTAAGTTTGTTGCGATGAGTATTTCCCAGGCAATCTCACACTTATATATAATAAATGATAAGAGGTTTGAGAAAAGTTGACTTATGTACTATAGTTGAAAAGCCCCCTTAGTTTCATAAATATTTATGCTTATCCCATAACACACAAGGACATACATTATATTATCAAAAAATAATGCATAGGATATCATAATAATAATAGGAAAAATCTTTATTTAATTTATAAAAATAAAAGTTATCAAAATTTATGAATTATTCAAACTAAAATATAAATAATGTCGATGTTGATTGATGTGTCTATGAATCACTTGCACTATTCATATTCATGTATGTGGCATTCACATTGCTATTGGCACTACTAATGATATTCCCACCATTATTGTTATTATTATTGTTATTATTATGAACTAGTCCACCACCGCCAGCGATAGGCATCGTGACAGCTTGAAGTAGTCCATTATTATTGTTATTATTATTATCGTTATTATTATGTACAGCATATGAATAAAATGAAGGTAATGAATTTAATATAATACTATCATTCATATTGGGATTAAACAATTTGAAAAAACGGCATCGATAACTCAAGTTTTTGAAACGAACATGAATATGATGATTCACTGTGCCATCAGATAGCCACCCCTTTAATAATAACAATCTTTCATCATGTCTTAAATAATGCATGATGCTACGAACACATTCCAAAGGAGTCGCGATAGATGATTTGCGTGTTGCAAAATCATGTAATGATATTTTCGGAAGAGTTAATACTTTTCTTTGGATATCAATTTCAACAGTTTCTTGTAACATAAGTGATGTCATCTATGAAATAAAAACATATATAAAAACATTAAAAAATAATATATTTTGCAAAATTAGTATTTTACCTCATCTAATTGCTGGTCAATTGTTTCGACTTTGTAAATAGGTACTACTGTTGACATTGACTTGGAGCCATTATTAATACAAAAGCTTAGTCTGAAGTCACGATGTGTTAAGGCTAAACCAGGGAATTGTGATTGTGGCACAGCTATTCGCATGAATGATGATGGACGAGACATCTTCGCTCTATAATAATAATAATAATAATAATAATAATAATAATAATAATAATAATAATAATAAAACAAATAATCCATACAATTACATAATATAATATTATATAACAACATAAAAATAAAGTAAATATAATATTAATGTTACAAAATTCAAAATATAATAGTAAAATAAAATGATTTTACAAAATACTGTAATATATTAAAAATATATACAATTATTATTATTTATATCATTATTATACCTTAAAATATTATATTCGATTTCAGCGATTGACACAACTTCATATCCAATCAAATAAGTAATATTATTGAAGAAACCATTCCAAGTATTCCATGCCAATGGTGTTCCAAACACTAAGCTTCCATGAATAATCATCACATGATATAAATTCAAAAAGAATACTAATCTTTCTTTTTCTGATAATAATGTTAATTTTAATGTTTGTAAATAACTTATTTCATCTAAAAATCGAATCCATAAATAAATATCATCTGATTCACATAAATGAAAAGCTGTTTTTAATATACTTTCAACGAGTTCACATGGATGAATAGGCATATATTTTTCAGGATACATGAAAATAATTTTTCGATAATTTAATAATCGTTTTTTGTCTAATCGCCAACAAGCTGACTTGGCAACATAAGTTGATTCTAACTCATTCACAAAATGAGATAAATCAATATTTTGTGTTTGATAAGAATCCAACTGCATATTATTATTATTGTTATTATAATTGTTATTGTTATTATTATTGCTGTTGTTATAACTATTGTTATTATTACTGTTATTATTATTATTATTATTAAGATTTGATAAGTTTGAAAAGCTTGTGCTTTGATGAATAGGATTATTAGCTAAATAAATATTATCAGAATTATTCACAATCATAACACTTGAAATTGCATTTGTTCCATTTGTATTAGTCGTTTGCATAGGAATCATATTATGTTGTAAATGACTATAATCAGGAAAACATGTCATATTATATTCAAATGGAGAATTCCCAATTGATTGTCCACGGATACTCATAAAAGCTTTTAAACAATCATTTAATTGAATATCTGATTTCATCATAAAATAATATATTCTTGAAACTGTTTCAATTTGAAAATATGAAAATCCTTCAAATGGATATTCTTCTGGTCTTAATGGACGTATTGCTATAATTGAAGAAATAGCAATTCGAAAAGCAACTCTTTTTACATCAAGATTTTTATGAAATAAAACAGCTTCACGATTTAAAATTAAAAAATGTTCTGTCCAATGACGTCTTGATGTTGCTAAAGCTACTGACCCTTCCCAAACTTCATAATTATTAGAATTATTATTACTATTATTATTTGATTTATTATTATATTTATTTGTAATACTATTATTAAGGAAATAATAATCAGCATCTGATGGATTATTTAGAAATGTATTTAATTTTGATATAACTGAATGTACATTTAATTTACAAGCACTTCTATATGATTCAACGATTTGTCTTCTTCTTTTTTCATTACTTGATAATTTCAAATTTTTATGCATTTTTGGAATCGAACTTAATGATAATATTTTAGATATTTCCGAATGAGATTTTAAGCGATGTATTGACAATGAAGGTGTATGAATCATCCCAGCAGTAATTGTAGAAATACTTCCAACAGAATCAGTTTCTGATTTTATAGCATTAGTTGTTGTTGTTGTTAATCCCATCGCATAATCAACTGTTGGAATTATATATAATATTCTTCTCTTTTTTTCACGACGTGAATCATGAACGTCAATACATGCTGGACAATACCTAAATATGAAACATTAAAAAGTTGAAATTATTATTATTGCCATTATTGCCATTTGCGTTATTATAATTATAATTATTAACCTTAAATCACCATTATATTCCATGTCAAAATCAATACTCGCATACTCCATAGATTCCGGAACCTCTCCTCCATCTTGGGAAGGAATTGTGTTTGGAATAATTTGTCTTCTAAACCAATTTCCAACATTATTCACTGACTTTTTCAGATTCAATTTATTAGCAACAGTTTCATCCTAATCAATTAAATTTGATACTAATTAATAACTTACATCACACACAAACACAAGCAAATTTAAAAATGGAAATTATATTTTTAAGAATGATATATGATTCGAGCATAGAGTGGATAATACCTTTTTCATCGTTACAGGAGGTGACTCCATGTCTACATCATCATTGTCATCCACATCGATTTGTTCATAGTCGACAATATCGCCACCATCTGAGCCACTGGCATCTTCTGGTAAAAACTCTGGGATTGTATCTGACATCCTTGAAGATAGACGAACAAATTCAGGTCCAGTAATGGCAGGAGTTGAACTCATTTTAACTTCCATTGATTCATCAGCTAAATCATCTTCACCCTCATCACTTAGTCCATTGGCGGCTAAATTCTCATCAAAATCCCATATTGGGGTGAGCTATTATAAAAGAAAGTAATTTTACAATTTTTGTACGATGGAAATGTAAATATAGATATAGACAACTAACTTTCATGTTGAATATATAATTCATTAGATTCTTCGGATGAATTGATGGATGTTTCTGAGCAACTTCACGCGGGATTTCATATCCAACTATGAAGTATGAAGTATCAATAGTTTCATATGTTAAAATTATAAAAATAAAAAAATATATAAGAATTACGATTATATTTTAATATACCTAATTGAATTGAAGAGTCGCCGAAAAAGGTTCTCAAATCCATCGGTTTTATAAGAGGAATTCCCACTAAATTCCACGTCAAAAGGTTAAGATTTGAAGTATTGACACTAAAACTGTAAGTGCAATTCATGTCTAAATTAACATCAAATATACTCTTAAATTTTGAACGAATTTTTCGTCCTTCTGGATCTTCTTCAAAAGGTACTCCAATTGGTGGAGGAGTTTCATTTGGAGGAGTGATAACAATTTTATCAAAAGTAGAAAATAATGGTGCGACTGCATGAGGTAATTGATAATTAGCTGCGGTCGGTGAATCACCAAATGAGTAATGTAATCCTGATGCCATTGTTTCACATAATTTCATAGCGCTCTTACTAATTGCGCGCGTAACTATTCCAAGTTCCATCTTATTGGTTGCTTCAGCACCAACATACAACTCTCCATATGGCTCTCGCTTAAATTTACCCTGAACCTGGACTTCAAACTGTCTCCTCCTAAATAAATAGTGCGGTTAAATATTATATATGATGCTTAATTTATTTTAATAAACTTACTTTCCAACAAAAAAGCACTCTAAATGCTTTTCAATAGGATCTGTTCTAATTAAAATCATTGCTACTCCTTTGAAAACAGGAGTTTCAAAAGGCGTTGCAGTTTTAGAATTCGGTATGCATTTAATAAATGAAGCTGAATTATCAGTTAATAACTCAACATTAATAGAACGGATTGGGCTTGTTGGTATCGTGTCACCGAGAGAAGAATCCATTGTAAAATTGTATGCAATGCTTATATTAAAGTAATAGCCTGTTCAAAACAAAATAGTTGTGTACCAATATGTTGTTATTTGATAATTTTCGGTGTGGCAGAGAAGATGAAACTAATACAGTAAGTAACGAGGTAACTCTTTATATATAACAACAATAAAATAATATAATAAAAAAAAACTGGAAAAAATCAAAATTAAAAAAAAAAATTAATAATAATAATATTAATAAAAAAATTTAATAATAAGGATATCCGAATATTTGGAAATGCAGCTTGTCAGGTTAATTGCTTCTTCTTAGTGTCAAGTTATTCGAATATTGTGCCAACTAAAGCTCAATATAAAACAAATTCTCCAACATGCAAATAATCTTCTCATAATTACTTTAAATTCAGTAGAATTCTAGAATACAGAATACAGTTATTATTTCTTATTTAAAGTACAGTTTGTAATGAAGAGTTCTGCTGTGCAATCCACAAAGAAGCGAAAAATTCATTCTGTAAATCAACTGACGGACTATATGGAAGATGTTTTCAATACAAATATTGTTGTCAATAGCACAGATTTATGTGGCATGTGCAAACAAGATGGATTGTTTGGAAAACAAATGAGTGCTTATTGCCAACGTGTAGAGAATAATAATTTGGATGGAGAGCAAGATGATGAAGAAAAAAATGTCGATCATGAGTCGCTATTGGACGTTGACATGATATGGGCATCAAAGTACTCACTATTGCTCAAAAACACAAACAGAAGACTTTTTGTTCACTACTTTTGTGCATTATATTCACCAAGGATTTGGTTTACTGGCGAAAAGTGGAATAATTTAAGGAAAGAAGTGACTCGTGGACAAAGTTTATCTTGTAAATTTTGTGGGAAAAGCGGTGCAACAATAGGTATTTTCCTCATTATGTGCCAACAATCTAATATTTATCACATAATTTTATTTGCAGGATGTATTGAAACTCGGTGTTCTGTTGTAAGTCATTTACCATGTGCTATAAAAGAAGGATTTAATTTTGTGAAAAACACAACTTCTTGGTTCACTTGTCCTGATCATCGACAAGCGAAGTTGCGACAAGCATCTTTACTTGACGCTGAACATTTTAGTGATATTTCCAATGGTATGGAACCAATTCCTGTATTAGCTGATCGTTCTGTATTTTATCCGAATAAAGGATTTTCTTATTCTAATCGTAACTTTGGAAGCGATGATGTCATTATATCGAATCGCTCTGTTAGCTCAATGGATTGCTGTGATTGTACTGGTCTTTGTGATGACATGTATAAATGCTCTTGTCTGCGAAATGGAAAGAGTTATGGTTATAATGGCGAATTAATTGAAACTGAAAATCCTATTTTTGAATGTAATCTTGGGTGTAGTTGTAACGTCAGGTATACTCTCAGTTACCCGATATCACGATATCCACTCGAAATGATATTTTTATTTTATTTATTAGACGATGTACAAATCGTGTTGTTGAAAATGGTTTGCAATATCGCTTTAAAGTATGTGATGTTGGTAACACCTCAAATCGTAATACGGTAAATAAAAATATTATTCAAATAATCAAAAGTATAATAATTTATTTGTTTTCATGTACATTATAGATGTGGGGTGTTAAAACACTTGATAAAATACCAGAAAATTCGTTTGTTTGTGAAATAACAGGTCAATATGTTACTCAAGGTAAAGTGTGCATATTTTATAATTTTGATTAATTTTACGAGCTGCATTGAGACAAAAGGTCGAAAAATATTCATAACATAAAAATAACGAGAAAGCTCGTGTAATAAAGAAAAATTTTGTGCAAAGCGAAAGCATAAATTTTCTTGATTATTAGTATTATTGTTATTATTTAATTATTTTTTTAGAATCATTTGTTCCTATCATCGATCAAGTTCACAACAAGAAACAGGTATATAATATTATAGAACCGATTGAAATGTTGAACTGTCTGAATAATAGTAATTACAAGTCCTTTTTCTCTTCCCTTCTTTTCCCATCACATACTGTATCTTCTCATTATCGATTGTTCGGTTGTAACTGGTATCATTTATAGCCACTACCGGTAAACAATGCAAATCAATCTTGTTTTATACTTTTAATCATTCTTCCTTTTCTATGCTCTGATATTGAGTCTGCATCTTATTCTTGCTTATTTCTTACCACGATCAATATTCTTGTCATTTTTATTAATATTAATATTTTGTGTGGCTCATCCTCTTTATCATGATAATCATAAAAATAATATGTTGCGTGTTTGATTAATTTCTTATATTATTTTATAATAAATTTATTTCAAATAATATAGAGGTAGATTATATTAATATTATCATAGACTTCCCTCCGACCCAGAAAATGATGAAAACTCTCTCCTATTTTCGAACTGATTCTGACTTGTACTCCTTGCATCCCACTCGATTAAATCATAGTTGTGAGATATGATGTTGAGACAATTGTACTTTTTAGTGATTCAAAAATAGAAAAATGTTGATTTCTGAGTTTGAGTTCTGGCAAGTGAACCTTTTAGAGTAAGTTGGAATCGGTAATACGAAAACAGAAGAAATAGGAGAGATTCTTCACTCTTTTCTGAGACGAATTTATTATTAAAAATTGTTATACTTTCTCTATATTGCTTGCGTAATCATGATAATCATGTGATTAGTTCTTGTTGTAAATATTATGCTAGTTATCGTCAAATGTGTCATGGTTATTATTTTATATTTTATTGTAGGAAGATAGAACAACTATTGGAAATTGTCGAAATGATACTTTAAGTTTACTTCAAAGAAAATGGAAAGGAGATTATTCTAAGTATCTGAACGATAACATAATTCGATTAGGTGATTGGGAATCATCGAACAAGTTGAGTACTCATTCCTCCACCACTGCCCGCTATAATAATAATACGTCCAATTCTTCGATTTTAATGGTTGATGCGAATGATGGAAGTGATAATCAAATGATAAAAATGATGTTTGATGGAGAATTATGTGTAAGTAAATTGTAAATATATACATTTTATCAATTATTTGAACAAATATATATATAATTAATGAGAATTTCAACACAAAACTTTTTAAAATTAAAAAATATTTCATTTTATATTATGAATGAATTATTATTATTGTTTCTATTATTATTATTATTATTATTAAAAAAAATTAATTCAAGCTGCTTTATTTCGAAAAAATTTATATATATTATTATAAAATCTCATATTTATGCTGGCTCCCAGCCTTGTCTATTCATTTTGTGAAATGTCTAGTATCGCAACCACAGTATTATTATGTTTTTGAAATAAAATAATTACATAATTATGCTGGCTCCCACCCTTGTAGGGAAAT
>VKHH01006280.1:0-22031 GCA_015144975.1 Epipyxis sp. PR26KG
CTTCATTGCAAAGATATGCGTTCCAAAGTGACTCTGCCTTCAAATTACAGGTCATTTATACTGTTCACGGTTGAAAAAGTAAATATTGATTATGAGAGTAAATATTATTGATTATGATTATGAGTAAATATTGCGACAATTTGTGTCGGAGCAAATCTCATATTGTTATAAAACTCTTAAATATTCCGGAGCAGTTTCATTTTTTTATCAATTAATTATATAGTCAGTCAGTCCGGAGTTTTTTAATTAAAATTTATATTGTCCCACGTCTAGCATTTCTAGAAATAAATATTTTGTTTTCCCCTTGTTGGGGTTGGTTTTATGGGTAAGATGATGGATTATTATTCTGCATTACATGCTGTAATGCAGAAATTCCACCCCAATTTCCATCTGGATTAATAATATGCGGTTGTTTCTCAGTTAATTTTGACAAGAGACCATTCAACGCAACAAATTGCGGGCTTAGATTTGAACCGATATTTCAGGAGAGTGCCTTCGCTGTACCTTCCACTATTTTTGAATATGAAATATCCGCCAATAAATCGTCACCATGAATGACCATCTCTAATTTCTTCTTCCTCCTCATCAGAATAATCCAGCTCAACTTCGCCCTCCATTTCACCACAGTTTAATTCAGATTGTATCAAAATATCATTAATCTTGAAACGGTGGTACCAAATAAGTCACTCTGACTAGTGAGTGAGCGAAATAAAAATTGGTTCATTATTGATCATCATCCTAGAAAAGGAGGCTTTTTAAAAACCGGTTCATTGTTTTTCTAAACTGTGTTCCCTATAGAATAATAGAATTCTTAGAATTTTTTATTAATAGAATATAGTAGTAGTATATAATATATATATTAGTTTGATATCAATATATATATATTGTTATAATTGATTAAAATAAATGTTGGAATTGCTATAGAATATTTTATTTTATTTTGTTCTCCATAATTAGCTATTTACATATTATGAGTTGAATCAATTGATATATATATAGTAATATTCAATTGGCTTGGAAAGCCCCTCTCGAAGAAGGGGCTTGGAAAGGATCAATAGATTGGTATAGTTATATTTATTTAATTTAAGGGGGTTTCAATTTAAGGGGTCACTATAATACAAAACTTCTATTATTGAATCTTATACAGTGGTGGCAGGCAGGGGGTAATTCAACAATGTATTAGTAGTTTTTTTAAATTTCAGTTTTTTCGAGTGATCAATACTTTTTAGTATATCATAAAATAAAAAGGGCACCTGGATAATAGAGGACGATAACAACGGCCACCAAAAGAAGTAATAACGATCGATCGTATCAGTGCTGGGGGAAAATATAGTTGACAAAACTGCCTGGAATAGAAATATATTTCACATTTCAACTGGAATACATTATTTATTTTTCGATTCACTTAACTGAAATATATTTATTTACTACTGAAAATTATAACAAATATATTTGGAATATATTTCTGGAGGGTATTGAATGGGTTAGGGCTGGGGTAGGATGGGGGGGTTGTGGTGACCGCCGAGTATTATAAGAGCATCATGCAAATAATCAAATAATAATAATACACAATAACAACAACAGAGGATGAGGATGCTAGTAGGATCAACTGGCTGGTGCTGGTGGGAGTAAATCAATATTTTTGAAAGCAGTAGTTGAGAGAGATAAAAAAAATCAAAAAACTTTAGTACCAAAACTTTACCGGAAATGTATAATAATATTATTCACAAAATATTTTGTAAATTTGAAGAAATATATTTTATATTTATTTCGTTATGTTTATTATGAGAAATGTATTTATTTTACCCATTATTGAAGTTTAAAAAATATAGTTGAAATGCATTTCTCCCCAGCACACACTGGATCGTATCATAACTTTAATAAATATTTTTGTAATGAATGAATAAATGAATTAATTAATTCAAACCAGTTCAACTAAACAAGAGGAACAAGCTAGAAAAACATAATAGAGAGCCCTCTTAAACTCTAGCTTCTTCGACTCAATCATTATTCAAAAAAAGAAAAAGAAAAAAGGGAGATTTTGAATGAATGAATTTATGTTTGACCGTATCGAAAATACGATACTACGATGATGGCTTGATCAAAACCACCATACATACACTCTAATTAGTCCCGAATGATGAGCATTGTAATGACAGTACTGTAACTTAAACCATAAATTGTATAATATTTTTTCACTTTTTTCTAGCATTTCTATAATTATAAAATAAGAAGGTTACTCTTATTTTATAGATAGGACGGACAACAATGGAATTCCTTGAATTTTTTGATTATTACTACTATATAATATATTAGTTTGATATAAATAGATACTGTATATATACTGTAGTTACGGTATAATAAATGATGGAACGATCGAATAATAATATTATTAATAAATTGATTGATATATAATAATAATATATATACCGCTACTAGTTAATTGATTAGTATAATAGTAGTAGAATATTGCATTTTACATATCAATTGAGTTATGTACATGATTATTATATTCATTTCGAATGAATGAAGGTTGGTTGTATGATGAAACTTACTACTGTATATTACGAACGAAACAATTTAATAGCGGGCGCGGGGGGGAATAATTACGTTAACAAAACTGAAATACTTCCTCCGTTCCGTTTGACCATTTGTCTACAGATAAAAAACCCGTCTACAGACGAATGATTTGGTTTGACGGACAAAATTTTCTCCGTACGAAGAACCAAAACATTTCTCCGTAGTTCGAACCAAAACAATAATTTTTTTACGAACAACTATTTGTGTTGTTGTACCAAACTTAAATTTTTAATAATAGCAACAATGAATTACTTTTAACTTTCGTTTTGAATGAAGCAATCATTTGCACTATCAACTGATTATATGACTTGGGTTTTGCACATTTAATTAGTGATATTACAAGAAAATGAGTTGGTCGTAGTACCAAATTATTATTCGTTCGTGCGTCGTGCAACCAAAATATTTTTTCGTCTACCCAAATTCTACTTCGTCTGACGAAAAAAGTTGTCTGTACAAGAACTTGGACAAATAACGGAGGAAGTATGAATGTAAGGGTACCGGTGTTGTAGTTTGAATTAGAGGGGACAGGAGCTAGGTGCAAAAGTTGTTGAGTGGCTAAATATTGTGGGAAAACTTAAGCTTGATCAAATTTAGCAATAGATTAAAAGGTTGAGTGTTTGTTTGGAGAACATTTGATGCACTTTAAAAAGTATGATATATATATTTTTATATTCCTTTAAAAATTGGATGGGTGGGTGGGGGGTGAAATTTAGATTTTAATCAGATGGCGTCACTACTCTAAAAGTCTACATACTAATTTTTGTGCTGTACCAAGGTTCGATTCTAATTAACGATTATTCGTTTATAATTCTATTATTATTATTGTGAAGGTTAATTGTTTGGATTGGAACTTTGAAAAATCAAATTAAAATGAGAAGAAGTTTTGATAGTAAAACTTCCAGAGTCTCTTTGTCAAACGAATTTTGGAGTGCGCAAGAAGGAAATCAAAATGTTTCGAAGTCATCCAGTCATGATGACAGCATAATCAAAACACATCGAAAATCGCACAAACCTGATTTTTCCAATAAATCTATGGCTAATCTGTTAGGACAAACTGAATATGTATCGCTTTCCACCGCTGAGCAAGGAAGAAAAGTCCATGGTAAACTACAAGAGGAGCAAAAATTGAATAATGGCCAATCTCCGCTATCTGTTTCAGTACCAACTCGAACCAAAGAGTCATCACCAGCTGTTATTTCAAATGAACCTACTACAATGGCAACAATTCTTGGAGCATCTCATTTGAGTCCATCACATAATAACAACTATCGGCACCCTAATACTTTAACCAAAGAAGTAATCACTGTGAATACCTCTGTTGCAGCTACACTTTCTTCAACTAGTGCTGATTTACACAAACCAAAAGTTACACGCCCAAACATGACTGAATTACGTCCTCAACATGTTGATGCAATGTTTGGTTCGAAGCGTTTAAGTGGTGAAAAGGATTCTATAGATAGAGCTATGAGCTTTGACACAAACAGTAGTAGTCCATCAAAAATCCCTCGCAGAATTAAAAATCAACCTAATCTCACTCCAGCTTTAAATGTAGAAGCAACAACTGTAAATCGAACGGGTAGTAGTCATTCAATTAGATCTGGAATATCATCTCCTGGTAAACCTAAACAAGAAAATGGTAATATAAGTAAAAATCCGATGCAATATTTGAAAGAGAAGGCACAACATAATCAGCATACACCTCGTGGAGGTCCAGTTGCAAACAAATATTTAGAAGCAGTGAAGAAAAATAAAGCTTCAATTCCATCTCCTATTAATGAATCATCTCCAAATAAAGATCAAATGAACGAAATACTTGATTTAATGAGACAAAAAGAAGATATGCAATCTCGCTTACAAGCCGAAATTGAATTTTCTGAAAAAAAGAATGAAGATATCGCGAACTTATCCAATGAGTTATCTATTATAAATGAGAAACTTCAACAAAGTTCAGAAAAATTAGCTAAAGCATTTAATGATTTATCAGTTACACAAAATGAAGCTAAAAAATTGAAAGAAGAGTTAGAAAAGAATATTAACATAAAATCAAATTATGAATCAGAAATTTTAAAATTAAAACAAGAAAATGAAAATTTAATTAATGAGAATAAAAAAAAATCAAATAATAAAGATAATGAAAATGAAGTGAATAAATTAAAAGAAGAATTAAATGATTTGAAAAAACAATTACAAGAAAATAATAATAAAAGAACTGAAATGGAAGAAGGATTAACTCAAGAACTTATTGCCCGACAACATGACTTAGATGAGGCTTATCAAACAATTGAAGATTTGAAATCTTCTATTTCTAAAGAGTCACATAATCGTAGCAGTGTAAACTTGGATTATAATATGTATGCTGGGGATCCGGATACATTTGAGGTCGATGATGTCATGGATCACTTGTCGACATTACCTGGCAGTCCATCAAAGAAAGTGAACCCAGCGATCACAAGTATGTCATCTTTTGTGGATATGAATAATGTTTATCGACAAAAAGATGAGTATTTTGTCGAAGATGCTACTAGTGGAACGAATAATTCTTTACCTCCACTTGCCCCACCACTTACTCAATCATCTATTCAAAGCAATCACAGTGTTCATGATAACATGTCTGAGATATCAGAACAAGATAGACAATCTGTTGCTAGTTTCTCAAGCTTTGGATTTGGTAGTAGAAGAGGATCTAAGTCAAAGACTTCTGGTGCTGATTTACTTACCCCAGATATGATGGAGCCTCAGTATGAATCCGCTATGAAGGATATCCAACAAATTGCTTTACTCAACCAAGCCATTGTCGACCCAAAAGTAATGCATGGTTATCAGGTAATATTTCGATAATTGTTGTACGATTATATTATTATATGATTATTTTATAAAAATATTGTTGTTATTTCTCATTATTATTATTAGGTTGAAGTAGCAGCCAATAAAGAATATAAACTTGATGCAGGTAACCAAACTTTCCGATCTGAAGATCAATTTATTTGCAATATGTATTAAATTATAATCCACTTTATAATTTAATTTAATTTAATCCACTTTTTCATTTTTCTCGTTTGTTAATTTTAGGTATCTATGTTATCACCGAAATTCGCAAAAATCTTTCTAGACAAACCGAATTTAGATTGAGTAAACTCGGTCAAGAAGATACATGGGTTAAGCTTAAACGAGGTGACAAAGCTGGTGTTCAATGTAAACCTCTTCGAAAAGTTCTTAACTTGTAGAAACATTTTTGTCACGAAGAAATATATATTTTTATGTTAGCAATGGTAGGCAAATGAATATAATTGAAAAACAAATTATATTTTACAAGAGATCAGATAATGAGTTGGGTATTGTGAGTGATATATGTAGTTCATACCTTCTAACTCAACACATAAAATACTGACTTGTACTAATAAAATCCCGAATTTGATGCTCTTTTTTATTTATTATTATATACGAAACGATTGCATGTTGTATTTAGAACACATATTAATTTTGCATCTAACAGAAATAATTATTTTATATAGGAACTATTTAAACAGCAGTTTTGGTTTAGCTTTAATAATAAATGATAAAAATTTATAACTATTAAATATAGATTTTCATCCCTCTCTCCCTCAACTACTCTTTGTGTCCTTTTTCCATGAAAATATAGAAATATATGAGATATTGGAAGTCTTCTTACTTTATAATCCTTACGCAATTTATTCGGCAAATAAATCGTATTCTTTTCCTTTTTCAATTAACAATATTGTTTTTAATGTTATCCAACAATAAATTAGATATATATTATTGGACTTGTCTTTTCAGATAATGAATGTTTTTTTTCTTTCTTCACTCGCAAATATAATTCATTCATTCATTTCAGTAATTGTTATTTTTTAATTCGTTTTCTCATTATTTGGAGCTACTTTCTGTTCTAAATAATAAAGAATTATACTAATATTGCAAAATGCAAATGTTAAAATTCTTCTTTTGTTCTTTCCTCCATTAATTAATGAACGAAAAATGTATAGATATGATGGAAAAAGAGTGAAAGAAAGGTCAACAATTCATAACCTTAACAGTTAACCTGTAATTTGTGTTAAATCGATATTGAATCAATTGGCATCTTCACTCTATTCAAACTACAACTTATATTCCCGTTTAATTGCATAATATTGAAGTTTAAAAACCAGTTTTTTAGGGAAACTATGGCAAATAATGGGGGAATAAATTCTAGTGGAACCGTTGTTGATGTAAGTTAGATGATGATTAAACTTAACTATTTCGTTATTTTAATTATGCTTCGGTAAATTATTTTATGCTTCAAATCTGAATTGGTCTTGACTTTTTTCTGTTTCGATGTAGTGGAAAACTAGAATCATTTGTCTTCTTAAAGAATGCAACATAATTCATCTATTAAATTGAATATTTTTTATATTATTATAGATTGATAATGATCAAAAAGGATTTGTTAGCATCGATTCTCAAGATAATGAAGGTCTGTATTCGTTTCACTCATCCTATTATTTTTGACTAGTTTTTGTTTGTTATTTAATGATTAGTGATCGAAAAATTACAACAAGAATTCTCAAGAATTTTCAGTAAAGATTCTGGTGATTCTGATCCATATTTTAGAAGTATATTAGAAAATAATTCTGAGATTTTAGTGGAACACGTACTCAAAGCCCCTCAAATTCAAGCAGTCACACAAGATGTTCAATTAATTCGCGAAGCTTTGAGTAGTTCCAAGGTCGATCTCTTCACTCTTGAATAAAAATATTATTCTAAAATATTTGTTTTTATATTTTTTTTAATTGTAGAGCATTGTTGTGGTGAATGAGGTTGTGAAATCAGCATACGCAAAATTAGAGCAAAATACTTTGATTTTACGTGATATATCGACTTCAGTGTCGTCTGAAGAAATACTGAATATTTTTACAAATGCAACAAATAGTAATGGATCACCATCTCCTATTCCAATTGCAGCAAAATTAGATATGAATAATTGGTTAGTCATTGCTACTGTTTGTTTATAATATTTTCTGTTGGGAAATGTTTTAATATTTTTAATAACTTTTTACTACATTTTATTAATTAGGTTTGTGACTTTTTCATCTGAAGATGATGCAAAAATTGCTTTAGTTTGTATTAAAGAAAGCAAGTTCGAAGGGAAAGCAATTAAAGCCAGACTTAAGCCAGAATCGACACAAAAGTCATATTTTAGTGACAAAAGAATCAACATGAATTACAATCAAACAGCTCAACCAGTCATTATTAATGACTATAATAATATCCAACAACAACAGAATGGTCAAGTTGGGTCTTATCCAATGCCTATCATGCAAACTTACCAAGGAGGACCAATGCCTACCGGCAATATATTTTTTAATACTTATCCTGTACCGCCACCAGCGTTTATGCCTGCTTATGGAGGTGTACCAAATATGCAAATGAGCATGCCAATGATGCCTTATCCTCCTATAATGATGCCTCCAAATAATAAGCCAATGTATTTACCTACAGATATGACAATGTCTATGCAATTGCAACCAATCCCAATGATGTATGGGCCGCAAACAGGATATGTTGACATGTCTTCTTCAATGCAAACCATAAATAGTAGCGGTGGGGTGAATATAAATAATAATAACAGTAATAGTAACTATAGAGGAAATAATAATTATAGAGGTGGACATCGTAATAACAATGGTAATAATGGAGGTCGTTTCAATAATAATAATGCCCAAAACCAAAATTATAACAATAATTATCAAACAAATAATAATTATAATAGAGGAAATCAAACAGGTTATAATAACCAATATAATAATAATTCCAGGATTCAACAGATTCCTAGTAATAGACCTGAAGACTTTCAACAAGGAGGTTTTCCTCAAAATGGTGGTTACCAAAATGATACTTATTATGATAACACTAATTACACCCAAGTCAATGGCATGCCATATGATATGAGTGTTGGTGTTGATAGTATGAGCAACGAAGTATTGCAACAACATGATATTATTAATTCAAAAATAACACAAGATGGTACTGATAATGATAGTTATCAGGTGGACACTCAACAATCGCACATAAATACTAATACAAGTTATAATAATAAAAATCAAAATCGTAAATATAATAAAGATTCTTCATTATCAACTGGATTAGATGGTCCTAATATTGATACAAATTCTATTCAAAATAATAAATCAACATCAAATGACTCATCTTCAAATAATAATAATAATAATAGTAGTAATAATAATAATAATAATAATAATACTTCACCAAATAATGCTGATAATTCTCAAATTCGTTCAAAAAAATCAAATAAAAATTATAATAAAAATAATCAAAAAAATGAACAAATTTCAACACAAATAAATAATGAAAAATCCAATAAAACTGATGGAAATTTAGAAAGTAAATCAAAAGAAGGAAGTAAAGGAAATAAAGATAAAGAATTTCGTGATCGTTCAGCAAATCGAAATAAATCAGGTGGTGTACAACAAAGTGGAAATAATATTTCTACACCTGGAAATAATAAACAAAATATACCAAATAAACGCAATTCTAAAGATCGAAATAAAAATAATAATGATGGAAATAAATCAGTTACTAAGATTACAGCTAGTTTCGATTTAGAAAATGATTTTCCGACTTTGGTAAGAAATAATAATAATAATAAACAATATTAATTATTATTATGTTTTTAATTGTTTTATTATAGGTTGAACATGAAAGTCATGGGGATAATACAACTTCTACGTCTGGTTTAAATGCAAAAACACCAGTTTTTGGTAAGCTAACATCTCTTAATCTAAATTGCACTGATCAAATTTAACTATTATCATAATACTTGAACTTAATTCAGATATTAAATCACAAAATCTATTTGTATTATTATTACTAGGGTATGCAAATGCTGTCAAAAAGATATCAACTAGTATTCCAGGATCATCCATTGAGAATGATACTTCAAACATAACAACATCAAATAACAAAGAAAAAGAAAAGAAAACAAATAATAATGATAAAAATAATAATAAATCAAATTCACAACAAAATTCTGTTGTGAAAAATAATGGAAATAACAATAACGAATTGTCTAATAATACGATACCTTCTCGAGATAATACTAATAATTCTGAAACGGCTTATGATCAAAATGCAATTGCTGCTCCGAATTGGGTATTTAATACATATTTACAAGAAGATAGTTCACCACAAAGAATTCCAGCGACTGCTGTCTTGAATGATAGCACAAATCAACTAGTCAATTCTAAAGGTAAATTATATCATTATTATTATAAAAAATTAATATTTTCTTTATGACATTATCCATACTTCACCAGAAGTATGATTATGGGGTAAGGATATTTAAAGGGGGTGCATATAAGGGGTAGCGATTGCATCTAACAAAAAATATATGAGTTTAACTGTTCAGGCTGATGAAAAAGGAGATGTGGATCTATCTAATGCTATGATAGAATCAATTAATATTAATCTTGATAATATAATTATATTATGTCATGACATTTTAATATTTTTAATAATGTTTTTATTTAGTGTTAAATAAATTGGAATCATCTGACAAAAGCAATCAATCCTCATCTAATATTGCCCAAATAACATTTGGATCATTTACAACTTCAATCGAAGGTAATTTAATATACATATAAATTACTATTATTTTATTTCAGGTGCTCCCGGTGGTACTTGTATTGCCTTAATTAATCCAATCAAAAATAATATCTTTACATAATTATGATTATTATCTTTGATAGAAACGATGGATAATTCTTCCGGTGGAATAACAATAAAACAAAATGAATCATTAATTCACTCTAATAATCCAGCAAAAGTAGAAACCAATGGTAACTTCTTTTTAAACAAATAATGTTTATCTTCTAGCTACTAATATATTAGCCAGTTTTTATCACATCATTTTAATATCATTCTATAATAATAAATTATTATAATAGATGCGAAGAAAAGTTTATCTAATTCCACAACTTCAACTGCTCCTCCTTCAGTTTGGGGTGCAAATGCAAAGAAGAGTTTCTTAGATGTAAGTTATAATTTAATAAATGAAATAACAATTACTTTTTGTTAGGAACACGACCCCCGTTTACATAGAAATTTAAAATCAAAATTGTTAAGTATAACTTCCTCCATTCCGTTTGACTATTTGTCCAATTTCTTGTACAAGCGACTATTCTTGACGAAAAATTATTTTGTTTTTCGAACGATTATTTTGGAATGAGCAAGTCATATTCTTCTAATATTATTAATAACAAAATCAAAGTCAAATAATCAGTTGCTTATATAAATGATTGTTTCATTCAAAACAATTGTTAAATATACTTGAATGATAATATTAGTTAGAAGTTAGGTTTGGTTCTACCATATTAATTGTTCATACAAAATTAGTTTGGTTCATAATGGACTAAAAAATTAACACCTCGTTACACATGGTCAAACAGAACGGAGGAAGTATGTGGGTAATATGATACAGTTTTTTCTGGTCCTGCGTCTTTCTGTATTCCTGTAGTGAATGGTTTGAAAATTTAAATAAATTTATTAAATAATAATAATATAATATTAATTATAGGTTGTTCGTCAAGATAGCTCAGCCAGTCAAAAATGAATAGATGAAATTATCATTACCATATAATAATCATATATCAACTGCTATACCATACCATACATAGCATATCTTAACTTAACGATAATCATATTTTTATTTTTATTTGAAAAAGTCACTCGTTTTTATGATAATAAATGATGAATATAAATAATATAAAATAATCAAATAATAACATAATAGTAGTAGTATTTATTAGCAATTAGAAGTCATCATCATTATTTAATATATAATCATAATAACTATAATAATAATTATAATAATAATAATAATAATAATAATTTTTTTTATTTTTTTCCAGAAATTGAGACATGATAATAGCTAGTTATTATTATTGGTGTGATTTGATATTGACTATGTATTATCATAAATATTATTATATTATTGAAACAATAATTATATTATCATAAAATTCATCCATTCAGTAAATATTATAATGATTATTAACGATAATTCAAATAAGCCACAATAATTTGGATGAAATAAATGAATAAAAAACAATGTCTCATATAATTATTATTATCAAACAAATTTATTCATTAATTCATTTATCAATATTATAGAAATATTGTCCGAATTTTCATTTTATTTGTTTATTAATTAATCGAAAATAATAATAAAACACATTTTTTAAAATATGTTTTGCATAATTTTTTCAAAATATAAATTTATAATGTCCAAAAATGAAAAAAAATGTTTTTAATATTATTATTATGAGTATTATTTTTACGATTATATGTTTGTGCATAATAATAATTATATATTTTGTCATCATAAATATTCCATTCATCCAATAACTACATATATGCAATTCGTCCATTCATTAATAATTTCAATTATAATAATATTAAAAATTTTAAATAACTATAATAATATTTTTAATTTGTTTAACTCTTAAGTATAATAATAGTAATAATAATAATAGTAATAATAATAATAATATTAATAATAATGATAATAATGATAATAATAATAATATTGATAATAATAATAATAATAATAATAATAATATTGATAATAATATAAATAATAATGTAAATAATTATCGCAATTATGAATAATGATGGCACGTGTCAACTGTAATAATTTAAGTCAAGTGTTTTTAATAATTTTTTCAAAGTTTTACTCTACTACTTCAATTAGTTGTTTTTATTTCTTCAGTTTTGCAATATCTAAAACCTTCAACACAATTTGATATTATTACAATTTGATATTATTATGAAGACCTAGGAAGAAGAGGACAGTTTTTTCCATGTAATACAATCTCTCTTTTCTTATAATTCCAGAACAATAGTGCTTGTCATAGGATGATTTCTATGTGCTATGTTAAATGCAATAATCTAATTCCATACTAGCATTGGTACATAGACATACGCGGTGGGAAGATTTTTTAATCTCTTAACTATTATCATTTTTTGTTTAAATAGACTCCACAATTCAACACCAATAGCATTTGGAATTCTACCAAATCATTACCAGTACCTTAAAATATGGATATCCAGGATATGCATAAACTGGTAAAGTCAACAATTTCAATTATCATCAACCGCGTTTCTTAAAACTGAAAACTGAAATCCGGATATTTAAGATTTCTCGGTCTATCGTTCGGTCCTATTCTGGTATTGCTTACTAAAACTATCATTTGTTTGATAATATGGATGACACAGATTCTACACTTTTGAAATAAATATTAATTATAATTAAAAGTCAGATCTGTATTGTGTTAAAATGTGGAAAAATGGATCGACTGTCTATTCAACCAATTCAAAACTTTAACTTTTTAGCATTTAAACATTAGCATAATAGAAATAATCATAGCAATTCATGCTCATAAGCATTATTTCATAACTATTAACAATTATTATTTGGAAATGAAATGCTTATTTTAATGAATGAATGAAAAATGACAACATCTGATGCATCATAATCTTGTTATCCAAGGAGTTAGTTCACATATTCCTGATTTAAAAATAATTATTGGGATGATTATCATAGCAATACTTCCACTAGATTCGCTCCTTTATTATTATTATTATTATTATTATTATTATTATTATTATTATTATTATTATTATTATTATTATTATGTTTAGGACGAGTAGCTATTCTGCGATAGTATGATTACTATTTAAACAGGGATTGTGAGACTCCCAATTATGATGGAAGTGTTTGTTTGAGTGACTTCAATGTTAATGCTGCCTTCAAGTGACACGTGAAGGTTAATCGATACAGCAATCGCTTCATCTGTAGCACCCTTCGTCACTGGAAACACGACTTCTCCAACAACAATGATAGGATCAGACTTTTCTTTTGGTCCTAAAGCAACAGTTAAGAATCCATTGGGTTGACCTGCTGGGATAGTAGCTGGAATGGTCACTGTTGAAGGTAACACAGTGTTGATTGGGAGCACTTCCAGGTAGTCGCTACCTTTCACTGAGGTGCCTAGAAGAACTCTGCTAGTAATCACAGGTGTGATTGGGGAGGCGGTAGGTGCATTGTCTATTAGACTCTACAATAACATCATAAAAAATAATATTAAATTGTTTATGATAATAATTATAGAATGAATTAAATGATGAACGTGCGATAAGCTCAACACTATGATACACAAAAACAAAAATCATTATGATAGAATATCAGTGTTTCGTAAGCTAGCCAGATATAATTACGAACAAAATAATCTCAATTAATTGCATTAATTATTTACAAAAAAAAGAAAATATCACAATAAAAATAATGATAACCTGTTGTAAAAGATATTTCCCATGTAAAACTGCTCCAATACATTGTGTTTCAGATGACTCGAATTTTCCTTTCAAGTAAGTAGCTTCAGGGAAGATTGTTTTGATGGCAATAGAAATACGAGGCATCGCACTTGGCCCACCGGTGAGGCATACTTGAGTGATATTCGATGGGACTAACTGAGAAGTTGACAAAATGCTATTAATACCATTCTTTAATTGCAAAAAAGGAATTGTCAATAAGTCTTCAAATCTTGCTCGACTTATTTTTGAAGAATAATCAATTCCTTCACATAGCGAATCAATGTCTATTGTTGCTTCCGTGCCAGTTGATAAAGCTTTCATTGCCATTTCACACTCACGCTTCAATCTAACCATAGACTTACTATTATCAGAACATGGAACTTTAGATTTACGCAAGAAATCTTTTGCACAATGGTCAGCTAGTGCATTTACAAATACTCTTCCGGATGTCTCTGGTAATTGCGTCGATATGATTGGAAAAAATAATCCATTACTTATTTGATATATTGACAAATCAGTTCGACTCCATCCAATATCAACGATTAATGTCATTGATGGAGGTAATAATGTATTGTCTAATCCACTTGCTAGCAATGCTGCTGTAGAATCTAAAATAAAGCTTTTGATACGAATACCACCTGCTTGTGCAGCTTCTAAAAACCTTTTCTTAATACTTTCTTCTAAAACAAATGGAATAGATAAAACGGCATCACGAACAACTTTACCAACTTGTTGCTTTATTTGATTGTGAATATTACGGAAGAAATGTGATGCTAATTCTTGGATTGTGATCTCTTTGTCTAATACTGGTATTCGTACAGTTAAAACGTTTGGATCGAGTAATAAAGAGCGAATATCATCAAAAGTATTTGATGGATTCTTATGTTGTTGTGAGATTGCAGCTTGACCTAGAAAATTAAAAGTTATATATTTAATGGTACAGTATGTAGTATTATACAGTATCTCGCACTAAAACAAATCATGTTTTATTTACACGACTACTATCTCGAAAAATCAAAACAAGAGAGAGGGATAAAATAATTCAGTTCCTCTAAATTATTATTAGTATTTTTGCTTGATTATTACTTTACCTGTTATTATTTCATCGCCTCGAAAAGCTACAGCGCAAGGGATGGTACGAGAACCTAAATCATCAGCTATAACCTCTGTTTCATTCTTTTCTTCATACCAAATGCATAAAGAAGAATGATGTGAACCAAAGTCTATCCCAATGATGCTCATTTTCGATTCTTTTCAATAATTTGTGCTATTATTTATTACGTATTAACTCATATACACCATAATTTTCCAACCAATGATTGCTCTTCCCGTAAATTTTATCGTTTTATTAATTTTTTAGATGCAACTCACCAAAACTAAAACATTTTGAAATTAATTTACAAGTATTAATATGAGTTGAATATTGCTGGAAATTTTTAGACATGGGATTATTTACTTTTTCACAGCTTCTAAAAGTTCCCTCTCCCCTCCTCCTTCACACAAAACAGAATCCTGCTCGAATAAATAATATTGTTCCTTGCTCCTGTTGAATGAGCTGAAGGAGGAGGATTGACTTAAAATGAATGTCAAATTATTGGTGCAAAGTTTTAAAATTAGCCATTTATAATTTACTATAATTTTAAAGATTTAAGAGTGTACTATATAATTATTCAGTTTGATGGAGCTTCAACACACTTCAAATGATATAAACGATGATCTTAGCACCGAAATCAGTCAATCTTCCATTGAAACCAAATCGTCAACTCTTAATGATGATGATAACAATGAACTAAATCCATTGACGATCAACAAAGTAATGTCCTTTAGTACTGAATCTAATATCCATATCAAAATGAGACCATTGGATGATGTCAAAGACGATAATAATTCATTTCAAACAAATTCAACTATTTTCCCTCGAGATAAGCGATCCTATCGCCATGTTAGCTTTGCATCAACACCGATAGTTAAAGATGATGGAAAAGCAACTGATGCTGATTCATTATTGCCTATTCCTATAAGTAAAGGCTTTCTAGATGAAAGTATGATCACAACACAAAGTATAACACAAGGCAAAGTATCATCAGATGATATGCTCCTCGATAATAACAACAGTGATAACTTCAAAATGTCATCATCGTATAATCCTACCATGATCCATGCTAATACTACTGTTCTCACCAATGGAGATTTTATCCAGCAGAACAGGCTCGCATACGATGATGAGCCAGTTGAATTTATTGAAATTGCTCAACTAAAACTACTGAATAGCTTTGAAAAAATTCAATCAGAAAATCGTACAGTTGTTTTTGTTGGTCCAACTGGAGTCGGTGAGATTTTAGCGATATTTTTAACACATCTAATCCATAATTAATTAATCACAAACAAAATTGTTTTATAGGAAAGTCATCTCAAACAGGAGCCTTTATTGGTAATACCAGAAGGCAGCGAATTAGTCTTCTATCCCAAACAAAAGAGGTATCTAAGAGTGAATTTACTCAGTATTACAGAAGATCTAATGGGACTTATTATGGTATAAACTTCACAATATATGATACTTTTGGATTTGAGGGTAATCCTTACACTGACATATGGAGATTGCGCAAATTAATCAATTTTATTTGCGATATTGGTCCTAAAATCCACGCAGTAATCTTTTGCGTCACAGCTGTACGCCTTCATCATTCTGGAGATAATATTTTAAGAATGTTTTCTGTATTGGGAGGAAATGAAATCAAATCAAGAATGAAGTTTTTGGTTACTAATGCACCTGAAGCACTTGTTTATCAGCCACCTGAAAATGGTGAAAAGCCATTTTTAGTTGAAACCAAACAAATTTTGGAAAGAGTTATGGGTTGTTCAATCAAAGATGAGGACATAAAAACATCAGATTTACTTGATCCTAATCGATTTCTTGAAAATGATCCTCGTTATAATGTTACACTCAATACATGGGAACAACAACAAAAAATATTATGTGCATGGGTTAAAAATATCAAAGAACAACCAGTCAAATTAAATCGAATTAGTTTGTCTCAAGAATTATATTCATTATTTTATGTATATTTCCTTCCACTATTGTTGAGTTTGTTCGTTATTCTCTTCATTAGTACATTCATTCTATTATATATCCAGAATATCAACATGGGTGTAATTATTGAGAAAAATGCACAATGTAAAAGTGAATATGATGCATTATTAAATTCTACTAATAATCCTACTTCTACAACGAATGGAGGAATGTTCTTTGGTTTATTCCACTGGAATAATCATGGTTCATCAACTGATTTAATTATGGATGAGTGATCATATTAAGGGGGTGCAATAACAGATTATAAATATTTTCATAATTATTATCTTAAAATAAAAATAATAATATAATCTTCATACTATATCATACATTAATTTAAGAGATCTGTAATGTATTAGTTGCAATAATAAATACCAATAAGGGTAGAATTGAAATGTACCTTTTTATAATTTTTGATGTTCTGATATTATAATAGTTGAAATTTCTAGAATATTTATTATAATTTACTTAAGTTTCACACTGTTGTAATAATCGATATCTATCTATTTTTGATATTGTAATGTTCATATTGAACAATTAAATTATGATATTAATTATTTTTTTTGTCATTTAAAAAAAATATTTATTCGTTATTATTGCGATACAGCATACAGAAATACAAAGTGATGCATGATATAAAATTGTAATTAAATATCCAATAATAATATACCAGTATACAAATAAGATTTGAAATTTATAATATTATGTTAAAGAATATTTGGTAATTTGCAATTATAGTAAAAGCAATAACATTTCAGTTGAATTTATTTCATCAAAATAGACAGTAGAAAAATCTAGGAAGAAGGTTTGAATACTTTCAATTTTTATATTTTTAATTGTGGTATAATTAGATGGTATACCACCAATATACAAATTTCGTGCATTTTTCGTTTGTTCCAAATAGTCCAAATAGCGAGTATAGTGACTTAGACCTCACATAATCTTAAGAACAAACAAAATACTTCGTACATATTATTACTTTTACTCAACAAATATAGAACATTTTCTTTGGTGGCATGTATAGGACACTATTATTAACATTTGCACATGTTTACTTTTGGTTAATTCATTGTTGAAAAAGTTCTGTCGGGATCTCCAAAAGAAGATATTTGTCTCAAAAAATACATATTGAATAAAAACCCTTCTATATGATTAGTTTTCATTTATATTTACTTTTATAAAAATATTATGAAAATCATAAGAATATCTGTTATTATTATGTTATTAATTAAGGATTTCATTTGGTCGAGCTTTGAAACTAGTAGTTGCATATGGTGTTCGAGATGAATCAATATAATTCTCATTTAAAACTGTATAATAATATAATGCAACAGATTTACGTGAGACATTTGTTGGAGTTCGTAAAGGATCAGGATGGCCATGAAAGCTTTTATAAGATGATTCAAATATAACCATTCGATTAAATATAGGTATAATTTTCTTTCCTAATATTTTAACATTTTCATCCCATAACTCTAATTCACCACCCCAATCTTCATTCCAATCTTCATTTAAATAAAGAAAAACATTTACTCTTCTCCACATATGCAAACCAAATTGAAATTCAAAATCAGTATGAATTTTTAAATATCCTTCTGATCGTATTTCATGTGTTCCACCACCATGCATCATTGGATCAGGTAATAGATTCTTAATTCCAGTCAAATTTTCTAAAAATTCTAAAAAAGTTTTAGAATACATAAAATTCATGAGTAATGATAATGCAATTGATGATTTGTCATGATCACATTGTATTTTATGATGCTGATGTAAGTAACTTTCTCTATCATCACAAGGCTTATTAGATGTCATAAAGTCAAGAACTAACTGATGTAATAATTCATCAGAAAAGAATTGATCTAATATTATATGAGGAAAAGGAAAATTTGATTTAAATGATTGTTTCAAATTCATTGCTAAATCAAATACATCATCATTATCCAAGAAAATATTATTATTTAATACTATTGATGATATAGATTTATTAAAATTCCATTCGCTCACAATTTCATCATCATTACTGTTATTATTAGTTTCACCAGCATCACAATCATAATTTGATTCTTTTATTGGTTCAATTTTACTAGTATCCAGTTGTGGTTCATTGATTTTGTTCAATATTGTTTTTAAATGGTCTGCAATAATTATATTATATTGTAAGGATTGATCTTTTGACATAGCATCTTGTATTAATTCTAAACCCATAATATAGTCTTTTTGATCAATAAAAAGTTTAGTTAGAAACAGAATTGCTTGGATATCATCACTATTTGAATACAAATAAGAAGCGATACATTTAATTGCAAAATTATGGTGATTTTGATTGGCTAAATATCTTCCAGCCACAAATAAATCAGAAGACCAACTCGATAAGTCTTGATCAGATCTATCATAACTGTAGCACAAACAATAATATTCTGCTGATGCTTCATCATATTTTCCTAATGCGTTAAGATGTTCAGCAAGTCTTGCATGAATTAGAAAACTATCATTATCATAAGCATTACATTTCTTCGAAGAAAATATTTCATTTGATGACACCTTTTGAATCAATTGTAAAGATAGTAACAGAAAAACCGCTATAGCATATATGATACAAATCATCGTCGAATGAAGGTAAAACATTATTTTACATGTCTTAATAATATTTATGTTGTGCGCCACAAGTATTCATCATATAATTTTATGAATGAATGAATGAATGAATTAATAGGAATTAACTGCTGAGCAAGTTCAACTAAACAAGAGGAACAAGCTAGAAAACATAACAGAGAGCCCTCCTAAGCTCTAGCTTCTTCGACTCAATCATTTTTCAAAAAAAGAAAAAAGGGAGATTTTGGACGTAGTAGCATTGGTACAATGCATAAAATATTGTGAATGAATGAATTAAAAGGAATTAACTGAGCAAATCAAACCAGTTCAACTAAACAAGAGGAACAAGCTAGAAAACATAACAGAGAGCCAGCCCTCTTATTAAAATATTGTTGGAATTGAATGAATTAATGAATGAATGAATTAAGAATTAAGTTCAACCAACAGTTACAGCTAGAAAACATAACAGATCTTAATTAATAATAGGAATGGAATGAATGAAATGAATGAATGATTGAATACAAATGAAAAGATTTCATGTCAAGTAAACCAAACAAGAGTTAAAACATAACAGAATGACCTTGATTTTGCTTGGATTCAGAACAGAGAACAGATATTTTTTTAATTAATTATTATGCTAAAATAATCCGCGATAATGTTAATTATTGTAATGTTAGGGAGTTTCCAACTACAATAAATAATTTATGAAGTGTAATAATTAGCTAATAATGTACTGTAAAAAATAATGATAATACCAAATTATTATATAAATAAAAGTTAATTGTTGATTCATCGATTCCTGGGATTCTTTTAAAGTCTTACAACAAATTGCAGTTATTATAGTCATGTCTTTTCGCTACTTTGCGTTACTTGCCATCATCATTATATTGTTTCCTTGCTTTAATGAATCAAAAGCATATCTTGACGTGAAAGTTTACCTTCATGTGTTGCGAGGTAACTGGTTGCAATTCATGGAATTACAAATAAAAGGCTTAGTAAAGAATGGACTTGCTGAACATGCATCAGAAATTATAGTTTGCATATCAACTCCTTTCTCTAACGAAACGGATAAAATAATGTTGTCGAAATTAAAATTAGCTGCTAAATCGATTTATTCAATCATTCCCAAAGCAAAAGTAGAAGCAACAATGGATAATTTATACGAGTATCCTGGGATTCGAAAATTATGGATATTGGACAAAACAATGACAGAAAAACTATAATTCTATATTTCCATTCCAAAGGAATGACAAGCGGAAATTTTACAGAAAAACAAGATGCTATCGAACGAATTTTATATGATACTGTCATTGATCCGTGGATAGATATCTTAGATAAGTTTCAAAAAAATCCTCAATTACACAAAGCAGGATATGGTTGTAGTCCCGCTGGATGGGTTTGGTTTAATTTTATGTGGGTTCGCGCATCATACTACTTGCATCATGTAGTTTGTCCTGTGATAACACCACGAAGGCACTATTATGAAGATTGGATTGCGAGAAAAACAAATAGAATATTGCCAAAGATTGACCATATTACCTTTAATAATCATGAGGAAATAGGTGAATTTACTTCCTCTTCACGTGATTGTTTAAGTTTATGTCGGAAAAATATTCCAATTGGAGCTAAGTTTGAAGTATTCGATACCTGGGATGTTTGCAATGTGACAAAGCCAAACTTTTGATTATTTATTTATTAGAAACAGTGACAAGATTGGAGATTTCTCAGTATTGTTATTAAAATATAAGTACTGTCAAAAATGACTGAATATCGTATTTTATGTTGTGGAAATTATTTATTATTAATTATTTGTGGGAAATTGGATAAGGAATTGTTACTATAATGAAGTAGCTGATTGTTAATTGGTTAAATAAGAAATTATTGTTAAAATACTAGTATATTATTAATTAAGATTATTCAAATTATATTATTGCTGAATTAAATTGGATATCTTACACAACTTAGTATTAAAGCTTCAAGTAAATTTATAAAGAATTTATTAAAATTTATACAATTTGTTAGTATGTATTGAAAATAAAAGAGACTTCAAATAAATACCGAGTAAGTAGTGAATGACTAGAGAGAATAATTAAAATAAGTCAGTCCAATAAACAAGTATATTGCTTTTGGAAAATATATTAATATATAATAGAATAGTTATTCATACTCCCGTCTGATAATCCGATAATGGAATTCATGGTTCCATTCTAGTTCAAAAGGACTCCATTACTTCATTCTGTTTCTTGTTTGAAGTAAGAATCCAATATTTGCAATAGGATTTTGAGGAGATTTTAACAACATTTTTTTTTTCAGTTGAATCCATATATTAAGGGCCTGTTCGGTAACTGGAAATCCACTGGATTTGGGAGAAATTCCAGTGGATTTTTCATTCCACTGGATTTCA
>VKHH01006281.1:0-22017 GCA_015144975.1 Epipyxis sp. PR26KG
ATTATTATTATTATTATTATTATTATTATTATTATTATAGTTATTATTATTATTATTATTATTATTATTATTATTATAGTTATTATTATTATTATTATGGGATGAGAGGTCAGGTAATGACGGGTTGACAAAGACGGTATGTGGGTCGAAACCTAATAAGGTATTATCTTGAATACCAACAAAATAAATTGCATGACCAACACGACCACCAAGTATTCCAACACAATACTTATTTTGAAGCAATTCCTTCAATTCCTTAATAATAAAATAAATAATATTTGTAAAACATTTGTCAAAAATATATGCTTATAGTACTAAATATTTTTATAGAAATTATTTGTATTTTGTTTATTATTTGAAAATAAGTCACATTATGTTAAGAAATATGATAGAAAATGATAAAATATATTATAAATATATTGAATATGGAATAATAATAATAATAAAGGATGTGAGAGGACATAATATGATATGATATATGTTAATTGTGATTATCATAACAATTATAAATGGTGACCATTATCATCATCATTGAGTGACATGTCTAGTTTCGTTCCCTTGACTCAAAACGAACGGGGAAAAACTCTGAAAAATCAATATTTTCAAAGCCTAAATTTTTGTAAAACATTATGAATATTTTATAAATATTCCATTAATGTTGACCACAAATTTAAATAACGTTTGATAAATAATATCATGAATAGGATTTGAAAACTTGATTAGTTTTGTTTCGCGCAGTCTAGACATCTTCCTACAAGGCGGCTAGGAGGGAACCAGAATTATTATGATAATTTATTCCAATTTCATAATAATAATAATAATAATAATAATAATAATAATAATAATAATAATAATAATAACATTTTTTTCTGATATTTTATGATTTGATTTGTTGAAATTATAAAATTCACATTAAAAATAATCCAAAAGTTTATAATGAATTGTATCAACTGAGTTTAATAATTTCAACAAGTCAAATCAACAAAAAACAGAAAATATGATATAAAAAGAGAAGAAATATCATAATATTTAATAATATTAATATTATTAAATCAAATAAATCGTAAAAATTGAAAAGTTATGAAAAATATCATAAAAAAAATAAAATAAAAGAACAAAGATCATATCATTTATCCAATGTAAATAATTAATAAAAGATGTAAATTATTGAAATTCAAAAACAAAGAAATCAATCTTGTTTTCATTCAATTCATTCATCAAAAAGTTATAATTTATTGTTATTATAATAATATTATTTAATCAATGTAGAGTCAGACTGGTTTAAATTATAATAACATCTAAAAGCATGAGTTATTATATATTATTTCATACAAATAATCATTTTAAATTGATGAATTAAATGAAAATATTGTTTTATTTATGATATTTATAAATGTTCTTCATTCTAACTAAAAATCAAAACGAGTTTGATCAATAGTCAAATAACCCCATGAAATGATTAAAGTATAAAATTACATATAATAATTTATTCATAATTATAATTTATGTCAAAAATATTTTATTATTTTTATTTAATTCAATAAAATAATGTATTAATTTTACCTGATAATAAGTTTCATTCACTGAGTTTATTCCTAATCTTAACGGGATCATTATCATTAACGAATGAGACCAAGGTGCTATTGCAGATGGAGGGGGATTCAATAATGGATCAAAAAAAGTATCATTTATTATTTGATTTTTGATATTATTGTTATTATTATTATTATTATTATTGTTATTATTATTGTTATTATTATTATTACCATTTTTATTATCATTATTATTATCATTATCATTATTATTACTATTATTATGATCATCATGACTTATATCATGATTAATATTTTCATTTTCTTCTATATTTCTTGGTTGATTAAATAATAAATTATTATTTTGAAATGATTCAAGGATACTTTCATCTAATGAAGAATTACAACATAGTTTTTCTGCTTCAGAAATATAAATGGTATCACCAGATGTTACCATAATCTCTAAAGGACCTTTATATTTCACACGATGCAATTTTGTTAAATCTCTATAATATATAAACAATAATAAAAACTTGGGAAATTATAGTTAATTTATAATCAACGATCTTAATGATCACGTTAAATATCATAATGGATGAAAAATAGATTTCTCTTTAGTGCATCGGGAAGAAGGTATGTTATTATGGCATGTTTTTGTAACACATTTTCCACTATAATATATTCATTTTCAAAATGAAATTTATTTCAATTTAATTATTATAGTTTGCTTTTCGAAAGAAAATTTAGATTTTATAATTTTACTAGTAATTTCTAACACAAAACCTCGTACCACAATAGGGACGTACATAATTTGACGTAACTCCTATTTACATCCTCCGATGCGAATAATTGTAAGTAAAAACGGGGTTTACAAACTTCATAATCCAACCCCTTTTACAACTTATCAAACCCATTTACTCGTGATCATTCGGAGTGGAGAATAACGTTTTACACTGGTGAGTTATTCAGGAAAATAATCGAGATAATATTATCTTATACCTTAAAACCAAAGCGGCTGTTGAAGGAGCATACCATTCCCCTGGTAACTTATCATATTTCATTCCACATTGAACCAAGTGATGTAATGCATAGACATGAGGATAACCAGGATAATCAAGAAACCATTTCATTATCTTTGAAATAAATTTAAAAAATGAGAAATAATGGATTTAACTCAAATAATAGATGGATAATTGCTATTTACTATACCTCACAATATTGTTTATTTTCGCGTAGTTTATCTATTGAACTTGGCTTTCTCCAATCTAATTAAATAATAATATAAGTTATTCAATCTTTGTAAAAAGTCAAAAAATTGTTGGTTGATTTTATGAAATGCTGTAATAAGAGAAATCCAGAAATACGCAAATAAATAGCAGAATCATACCTTTCCCCATGTAGTGACGCAATAAAGTATATCCCATCATCATTTGAGCTGATCGTAACATGCATCCCCAACCCGCATCACTAGTTATATTGTATGGAATTAATGCAGGAAAATCTCGTCGATAAGTAAATCGAAAAAAAGATTCGGTATGGTTACGAATCATTTTCAAGTGCTTTTCTGAATCAATATACAGTATGTACAGTAATTTATTAGAATTATTTTGTTTTTTTGTTTAGAAAATTAGAAAATTATAAAATTTACTCCGAGGAAAGAAATTTTGATAAGTTAATAATGTACTGTACCTGAATCGTAGGAAGTACCAAGAATATGAATATTATTTTTAGCGTCTTTATTCAAATTCATGTTATCTTCTCTATTGTTAATGAAATATTTCCTAACGTTACTATTACCAACATTGCTAACAGCTTCTTTCGAGGACCTTCTAGACTTCTTTTTCATCAAATGTTAGTACAAAAGAATTACAGCATACGACGTATATAGTTTATCTAGACTATTTACAATCACAGGATGAAGACAACAACAATAACTAGAATAATACAATATATCAACAATTAATATAAAATATATATACCCCAAACTTCTCACACGGTCCCAGGGGTCGTACCGGTACTCTATATACGGTAATGAGTGGTATTATTATTTATTAACTTATTTAGCATATATATATATACAGTGCGCCCCATCAACTCACTTCTCGATTTGAACCTTCTTAAATTTGCATTATTATAATTCTGCTTGCATTGTTATCATTAATTATTTTAAGAAAAATATATTTAAAAAAGAATTATTAAAAATAAATAAAAAATACCTGAAGGTAATAATAATTATAATAAAGGAACAATAATAACAATAAAGAGTTCGAGTCTTCTTTCAAACAATAAAATTGTATTATTAAAAGGGGTAATCATAATTATTTTATAAAATAACACAAATAACTCTCCCTAAATTAAATTTTAAATTCATCATTAGTCCAACTATCAACTTCTGAAGAGAAATGAAAAGAACCAACAAGAATGATATTGCTGATGTAACTGGTGATGGTGGTATTCTTAAAGAAATACTCGTTCCTGGTGATGGTGAAGTTATTCCTTGTAAGGGCATCGGTGCATTACGTAGGAAAGTTGTTGGATGGAACAGAGTTTGATTCAAGTAGAAAAAGGGGAATACCTTTCAAATTTAATTTAGGTTCATTATTTCATTCAATTTTGAGATGGATTGTATTTTACCTAATTACAGTACAAATTTATTTATGTATAGGTAGAAGAGAGGTTATCTTGGGATGGGACAAAGGAGTGCAGACAATGAAGAAAGGAGAGAAGTGCATATTGACGTGCAAACCTGACTACGCATATGGAAGTAGAGGAATAGGTCCAATTCCTGGTAATGCAACTTTATCGTTCGAAGTGGAATTGCTTGATTGGAGTGATATTAGTTCTTCTGAAAAGGATGATGGAGGTAGCAGTATGTTTTACATGGTGCTGGTTTTCTTAATCGCAGTGATAGCTATATACAGCTTTTTTAATTATGTTTATCCACTGAAAGCAAAACAGTGAATATAGATGCAATAATTATTTTTAAATAATCTCTTTCAACATGTTAAATAATATTCTGATTGAAGTATTAGTATTTATACATTTTTGGATTTTTGGTAACTATTTCTTTATTTCAATAAATTATCAAAATATTTAACGTCGTAGAAGTATATATACTACTGCATATATTGCGCTTTTAACGGGAAGAGTCACACACATCGTGAAATATCTCGCACATGCTGCAAAAAAACGTCAAACACACCGACAAAATAAACATCATACACACCATGATCCAACGATAAACAAAAAATATTTATCATAAGATATAGTTAGAGAATTATTTTTTAGGGAATGCATGGAAATCAATCGGTGCGTTTCATCACTTTTTGCCTTGCAAGAAATTGACCGATGTGCATAACTCTTCCCCTGGCAAGCACTTTACTTAGTGAAAGTGGCTTTATTGATCCAAACCAATAGAATAAACGTATAATAATAAGTGTATATTCGTATGATAATATGAAACAAGATAACAATAACAGTATAACTATAACAATCTATTAATGCTTTTCAAGCGCTTTCCAAGCCAATTGCCTATTACAGTATATATTCTGTAACTAAAATGATAGAACTGATATGAAAATAGTTAATTATGTAGAGAAAAAAATATTCATAAAGATTCCACCATTAAATTTTATCAATTATATCTACTGCTGTATATCGTATATACTTGAAAAAATATTATTTAGTATACTACTCAATCAAAATTCTGGTAGGAATCTTATGATATATTTTCCTTCTAATAATTCTCTCCATAAAACCAATCATCGATATATAAAGTCAGGCGACAATAATATACGACTTCTACAGTCTCAACGTAAAATAGGACCATGGGACCCATTCAAAATTTATTCAACAGATTTTAAGAATGCAAGAACGGTTGTAAACGAAGCTTTAAAATTGTCTTTTTCCTTTGTACAGTTTCTTCATCAGACAAAGCTTTTTTTCAATACCACGTATCGTTATATTACGGTACGGATATATGGATAAAAAAGATATTGACCACACAAAAATTTCGCCTTAAAGTTACTCTAATAACAATATAAAACAATAGTAAAACAAAAGCTTATAGGTATCAGAACCATTTTTTAAACTTCTAACATCAACAATCAAACCATCAACCATCATATCACTATAACATTTATAAGTTTATTTTTATAAGTAATATGATATTTATTACATATTATTTGTTATCGTATGGTACTGTAGTATCATAGTCACCAATCACATTTACATATCTAACAAAGTGTAGATAAAGATGAAAGAGAAATGATAGCAGATGTTATCAATTAATAATATTGCTTAAATAAATACCGCGAATGAGAACTACCATATCATACTTTTTACTCTAGTAAAAATGATGGTATTATTTCTTTTCTATTAATTCTATTGCAGTTGTAGCTTGTGGATGATGTGTCAATCCAATTTCCCAATCACCGAAGCTCTCGCCTTCCACAGGAATAATATCGACTACATCTTTATTATCATTATCATTATTAGTATCAACTTCACCAACATATGGCTTCTTTTTCTTTTTCTTCTTTTTAATAATTGGATTTTGTATTATATTTCCTTCTTCGTCCAATAATGCATCACTATTACCATTTTCTGTAGTACTCAACATGCTTTCATCCTTATCAATACTATCCTCCTCAACATCATCGTCATCGCTCCCATCATTAGAATCAATATCATCGTTTTTAGTTTCTTCTTCCTCTTCCTCCTCCATGAGAATCAATTGTTTCATATCATCAATATCTTCATAATCATCCCAATTAAAAGATGGATTATGTTTATAGAAATTATTTTCTATCCCAACATCCATTGGCATACTATTAAATGTTGGTAAATGATAATAACAGAATTGATTTTCATTTAACTTTGAATGCTTACGATGATCATCTTTTATAATATTATTTTTATTTTTATTTTTCGAATTATTATTTTGAAGATGTTTATTATAAGTAATCCATCCTTTTACTAAATCTAACCATATCTCATTCGTTTCTGTATTCGTATACATATGTATGCGATCAGGATATTTCCGAATAAAAACGCGTAAACTGCATTTGATCGGTGGTGGAATATCAATTTGTGACTCAATATTTTGTAATAGTATTCTCTTTTTCTCTGACAATTCAATTGCTTTTTGTATAGTTAGAATCAGTTGTTCATTATAAAATTCAATTGAATTCCACAACCAAGCACCAGATAATGTTGGTTCAAGGCATATGACACTATTATCAAATAAGCCAATTCGTCTATATTTAACAAAATTATATGATTATTTGATTGAAAAACCTTAATTGATTTACGTTACGATACCTTAAATTCCAAACTTCTTTACTAGGAACAATTAATTTATCTTTTATTCTTAATTGTTGTCTATGTCGAGAAATTCCTTTTTCTTTTTCAATAAATTCCCTTAATTCTATTATATTACTTAAATCAGGTCTTTCAATTATCCAATCGTCACCCATTATCCAGAAACCAGGTTTATTCTTCCACTTTTCTTGCGGACGAATAATTAGTGTAATATAAGTTTCTTGCTTTACAGGTACCGATACGCTAGCTGCAATTGGCGATGATACCTCGGCATTTTCTTCATGAGTTAGATCTGATTCCATTATTTGTTAATTGTTATGCTTGAGTATATAAATTATGTATAATAATTAATAAAATAATTAACCTGATTATTAGTTTTGTTCGTTATTATTAACCTTTTAAAAATCAATTTATTGTCTGTTGCATTATTACTGCTGCAATAATTGGGGGGGGAGAGAGGCGGACTCCCCCCCCCCAGAAAAGGGAGGAAATTTTTAATAACTTATATCAACTTAACCGGTTAATCAAAATTAAATAAAATCAAGTAAACAACAGCATCATATGAAACATTTATGGTTCATAATCAAGAGATTCATCGATATTTTCAATTATTTCTCCTCTAAGTGCAGGATTTTCCTCTTCTTCTTCCTCTGATTTCTTTTCTTCTTCGTTGTTTTTGTGTGCAAGATTACCCTGAAAGTCAACTCTGACAACAATTTTTGCCGAGTTAATAATATTTTGAATCATTCTATATCCTTGATTTTTTATGATTGAACCGTATCTTATATTTTTCTTCCCAGGTTTGACAACTTGATATCGTTCATTTTTCCAATAGGAATCATTCTGATGAAGAATCATTCTGCATTCAAACGTCTTGGAAGTCATTGCACAATGGAGTTTGCCTTGGACGATTCCGCAAGAACTGAAAAGCCTTTCAGCACCGCAACTAGTTGCAGGAATAAGAGACATTGCATCAATATCATACACTTCGGAGGAATTTCTTCCTAATTTCTGACGCTTCCTAGACTCTTCCAAAACTTTATTTGGGTTAAGTAAATCACCATCATCAACATCTGCTTGATCTGCAGCTGCATTGATATTATTTGGATGAGGAACAACAATCTTAAAGCGTTTGATAGCCTCAGTTTCAGCAATTGTAAGACTTGTCTGGTTGCCATTAAGAACTTTCACCACACCATTATCGAAATTTTCATCCACAATCAAAGCAGCATCGTCTCCCAGATAATTCTGCATGGAAGGAAATGCAGTAAGAACTGAGTCAAACAAACCTCGAGCATCAGCTAGGTTGATATCACGCTCTTGAATCTTCACCATGTATTTATTTAAACTTTCAAGTAACTTCAGTAATTCTTTTATTTTTGCCAAGTCTCTATTATCCGGCATTTTTGAAGTTACTGTTCGGTCTCGAGATGCCCACAAATCTCCTTCAATTCTAACAAAGCGTTTTATCATGCTAAAAACACTAGTCCATCTAGTTTCTTGATCGAGAATAATTGAAACGAAATCATCGCCCATTACTTCTCTTTGGCGAGCAGATGAAAGAACATTTCTAGCTGCAACACATACATCATGCACAATGCTAACAAGTCTTTCCCTATCTTTTTGATCTTCAGACCTACTAGCGTATGCAGGGGAGGATTTGTCTGCAATATGGATACCAAGCCAAAATTTAATTGCCAAATTCAATTTGTGTGCATAGCATCCAATAAAAGGGACTAGCAAATGATCTCTCGTCATACATCTCATGGTTGCACAATTATCACTAACGACATAAAGAACACACTCTGTGGTTTTACCATACCATTCCAAAGTTGATTTAATTGATTCAGAATGGCTCCATGCGCTATGATCACTTTCATAGATTGGAGGCATTATAGAAAGTAATACTCTTCTAAATAACTTTTCACCATTGTTTTTCTCTAGATCCACAACATAATAAACAGCATAGAGTCCAATATAAAAGACTTTATCGTTTCCTTTCCATCCGTCCAATAATAATCCAAATTTATCAGGCAATTCTGATTTAATCTATAAACAGGCAGCATAATAAATAAGAATTATAATTAATAGAAATAGTAGTAAATTAATTTGGACGAACCGACGAACCTTCTCACAAACTTCGTTTGATAAAGCAATAATATATTTAACAAGTAGTTGCCTAGTAATTTCAGGTAATGTTGTGTAAAGTCTTTCAGTAGGATATTCCACAGATCTGAATGACAAATTGTTGGAAATAACTCTATCAATATGTCCATAAATTGTTCTAGCCTTATCACTAGCGCCAACAAATTTTGGTTTTCTCCCCTTCTTAGATCTATCATTATCGTCAGCTGGATCTATCATAACTCTTTTTTCTCGTCAACTATTCTATCTTTTGTTAAATTTTAAATTCATAGGTCACAAGAAGGGGAGGGGGTGTGTAAAAAAATACGAAACGACCGGGACCGTTTTGAAAACCATTCAAAAATCAAAAATGATGTGTTGAATTTTATGAATTAATAACTTAAGAATTTTACACTATAAACCTTTTGCACAAAATATAATTTAAAGATTTAAAGAACCAAGTTGTGTATTGATTGAAAAAGCTTTTTATTTTATTGTGTAGTGTTATTTCCAGATGATGTTTTTCGCGTTGTCCTTAATGATTGGTTGTTGTTCTTTCTATAGTTTAGCATTGAATTTACAGCCATTAGCTTCTGCAGCTGTTTCAAACTCATATATTCAAGATACCTCCGCTGCAAGCGAAATTGTTGCTCAAGCATCACGAAAATTGATAAATAGGTTTTATGAAATTGATTTGAAAACTAAACGTTCAATGGATAAAATTTTAAAACTATATGAAGAAGAAAGGATCGATAGTTCTGCCTTTCATGGTGTGAATGGATATGGACATGGGGATATTGGTCGTGAGAAACTTGATAATATCGTTGGTAAGTTAATGGGTGCAGAAGCTGCGTTGGTGCGACTACAGTTATTTAGTGGTACCCATGCAATTGCGGTAGCATTATTTGCTTGTTTAAGACCAGGAGATACAATGTTAGGCATTAGTGGGCATCCTTATGATACTTTAGAGGAAGTAATAGGTTTGAGAGATGGAAGTCAAACAGGTACCAAACAAGGATCGCTGCTTGATTGGGGTATTAAATACAAAGAACTAGAATTAAAATATGATAATAGTAGTGGAGATATTTCCTTCGATTTAAATGCTATAGATAATCACATTGAATCAGATTCTTCTATAAAATTAATCCATATTCAAAGGTAACAAATTGTTTTTTATCTGCATTGTTTTTTATAATTATCTATTTTGTGTGATAATGATAATAATAATAATATTAATATTTATAATAATAATAATAATAATAATAATAATAATAATAATAATAATAATAATAATAATGATAATAATATTTATAATAATGATAATAATAATTCCTTTATTATTTAATTCACACATGATATGATTTTGAGTTGCAATGATAATGGGTTATTATTATTGTATATTATATTATTATTTTATAATTTTACTATATTTGTTTATATTGATATTTTCTAAATGTGCATTATCTTATATTTTTTGAAAACATTTTGATACAATTGACAATCTCATATTCATATTCATGCAGCATAGTACGTGAATTAATTGCTTTTCCCTGGCATTTTGTAGATCTTGTGGGTACCAATGGAGACCATCAATTCCAATTGCAGAAATCGAACGAGTTTGCACTCACATAAAATCAAAATATTCGCATCGAAATTTAGTGATTTTTGTTGATAATTGTTATGGAGAACTAGTCGAAGATCAAGAGCCATGTCATGTTGGAGCAGATATTATAGCTGGTTCACTAATTAAGAATCTTGGAGGGACTTTGGCTCCATGTGGAGGTTATATAGCAGGCAGGAGGGATCTAGTCAATGCTGCAACTTGTCAATTATCTGCTCCTGGAGTGGTAAGTTAATAATGATGATTAATTTTATTATAATAAATTTTAATAATTAATATTATTATAATAAATTTTAATAATTAATATTATTATAATTAATTTTTTGATATCAAATATAATTCTGATAAAATATGTTACCAATATGAATACTTGAGTTTAATCTATTATTTTTTTAAAATTATCAAAAATCTATAATAATAATAAATTACTAGGACGGAGGCGCTACATTCAATCAATATAGATTTTTATTTCAGGTATCATTTTAAATTAAAATAGTTTTATTATGTCATGCTCAAATTATTATTTTACACTTTTCTGAAATATTTATTTTCATGCTAAAATATATGCAATCCATTCTAAAAATAAAATAGTCAAAAAATATATAAATTTTATTTTGATATTCATTTAGGGATTATTCATGGCTCCGTCTATAGTTGGTGAATCGTTAAAAGGAGCTGAACTACTCTCAGAAATAATGCAGAATAGATTAGGATTTGAATGTAATCCACCTGCTGGATCATATCGTACTGATATTATTCAAGCAGTTAAATTAGGATCAAGAAAAAAGGTTAATTTAAAAATAATAGTAATAATATTTTATTTAAATATGTGGACTAGGAAGGAGATGCCCTATTGTGACACGTTTTTCACCATAATGAATTCATTTTAGACATATAGTCTGCTGACATTTATGTCAATTCATGTAATGCGGTTTGCTTTTTGAAAGAAATTTTAGAATTTATTTTTTTACTGCTAACATCTCACTAAAAATAGTGCCTTAATAGGGCCATGCCACGCCACAATAGGACACCTCCTTCTTATTTGTATAGATTTTCCACTCCATATCGGATATCTATGTGATATGATTTTTGAATAATAAAAAACTGATATTTTTTCTATTTTCGTTAACAGCTCATTTCGTTTTGTGAAGGAGTCCAAAAACGTAGTCCAGTGGGTGCTCATATTCGACCAATTCCTGGTTTCAGTCCAGGTTATGGTGAAGAAGTGATATTTGCAGATGGGACATTCATAGATGGAAGTACATTAGAATTGAGTGCAGATGGTCCTTTAAGGGAACCATTCGTAGCATTTTCCCAGGTAACTTAGAAAAAATTATAATAATACAATTTATTTTCACATGTAATTATACAAAATTATTTTATTCATCAAAATTATTTTATTCATCAAAATTATTTCTGAAAAGTTTGTTATTTTTCGTTTGTGAAAATATTATTGTTTTATTATCATAAGAATGTAGTATAATTGTTCCTCTCATGATTTTGTTATGTACAGGGATGTACACATTGGACTCATTGGGCAATAGTTTTAGAAGAAATTCTTAAGCGTGAAGCATTTAAAAATGAAATTAATAGTCAAATATAAAAGATGCAAAAGAATTTTCAATCATTTTGGAAAGAGTTATGCAAATGTTTTATTATAATCATATCAATCTGTTTGTCATTAAATAGAATAACTAATGCGTAGTATCATAATTAATTTTAGTTAACGCAACCGTGTCATCCAGCAATACATATTTAATATAACACGCATATTCCGTATCCGGGAGTATTATTCTAATTGTTTGCACAATAGCCATTCGGTACCTTTACATCAAGTGGTATAACACCAGCAACAACGACCTATAATACATATAATATCATATTAGAGCATTCTTCAAAGGAAAATTACAAACTATTCGAGTCTTCTTTTTCAAACAAAAAATTAAAACGCTGTATCTTAAATTTATTAATGAACAGCTACTATATGTAACTTCTGCACCCTAATTGTTGAAGTAGGAAAGTATACAATATACTGTATATTAAAGATTCGCAGTACAATTATTTGCAGAATAGTAAAATGTTTCTTACGAACTCCTTGCGATCATCCACGAAATTTGCGTCCCAAGTAACCTTCACTTTCAGTAAAATATACAAACACAATGATGCTGCAGCTGGGTTACAGGTTGTGTTCATTCGCCATGGCGAGAAACCTACGATCGAAGATAACTATGGCCCCAACTCACCAATTGGTGATGAATATATTGGATTAAGTCCCAAAGGTTGGCTACGGGCTCAAGATCTCCCTGTAAAGATTATACCCATGTTGAAAGAGGTAGAAAGTCGAAACATCAGTATCTTCGCTATGAAACAAAAAGTAAACAAGAAAGGCGTCGCCAGTTCTCGACGCCCATTGGAGACCGTATTGTATCTCGCTGATAAACTAAGTCTGGGTATCAATACTGATTTTGAAAAGGAAGACTATGGTGTTGTTACTGATAAAAAAGAAGGGATTCTTAGTGGTCTCTATGCCGGACAGTCCGTCATTGTCTGTTGGGAACACAATGATCTTGTGAAAGTAATTGAAGCCTTTGATATTCCGAAGAACAAAGCTGATATTGAGTGGAGTGGTGCGACTGCGTACTCCAAGGTCGTTATTCTAAACTACGATAATGATGGCAAACCAGAAACACTTGAGATTCGTGACCAAGACAATTCAAGTATTCATGATGTTATTCAATTGACTAAGTAATTGCTAGGTATTGTATTGGAGCAACAGTAATTAATCTTATCTATGGAGTGTATTATGACTGTGTTGATGTTGTTCTCGTTTTCGTTTCTTATGTGCTTTTATTTTACCAATAAACTAAGGATATACAGTATATATGTAATACAGATTAATGTATTAAATCATTTTCTCTATTACTCCTACTTATGGGAAACTAACACTAAATAAACAAAACTTCAGAAGAAAAACGTCTTAATTGTAGTTAACGTAACCGTGTCATCCAGGAATATATATTTAATAACACGCACACCTTTCCATAAAGCTTTAAAATGGATCAGGTGAGAAGCGAACAACATTTTTTCCAAGAGATTTGCCAGATTCGACGCGTTTCAATGCATCAATCACTCCTTCAAGGGTGAATGGAAATTCTGCTTCAACTGGTACTACTAGTTTCCCTTCTGATACTAAGCGTAACGCTTCATCCACAGTTGGTGTACTTTGAATCATAGCAGTATTAGCACCAAATTTCAAAGGAGGATGACCGGCTGGGTTGTAACCAATCGCAGGATTAGCAATCGAATAATAAATTCCATCAGGCTTCACTGTGCCTTTTGACACCGCCTTTTCTAATCCATCCTTTTCACCAATGCAATCCAATATTAAATCGAAACCTTTAACGTCTGGGTCTTCAGACCAGTCACTTACAGTGTAGTCAATGATTTTATCAGGTCCAAATTGCTCAGTGAATCCTCTGGAACGACCACTAGATGTGGTAACTACATAAGCTCCCAGCAATTTAGCAAATTGAATGGCCACCAAACCAACGGAAGATGAACCACCAAAAATAAGAATTTTTGATGAAGAATCCACTTTTCCAACATCGTATAAAGGTCTGAATGCAGTAGTTACAGCTACTGGTAAACCTGCAGCAACAGCAAATGGTACATTGGCAGGTTTTTTGCTTAGCTTCGAAGCTATGATTAAAGCATATTCTGCAAGTCCAGAAGCGACCGGAGAATCTCCGTCATCATGACGAGCAATACCAAAATTCGCTGTTGCCACTGCATCACCCACTGCTACATTTGTAACATCTTCTCCTGTTATACAATAGAAGTTGATTAGTAAATACTACAGGTGGTTTTGTGATACTTTAATTAATATTCACTTCCACTCACCAATTTCCTCAACAATCCCTGAATACTCATAACCGGGAGTATGAGGTAATCTTGTTACCCAAGGTAATTGAGCCAGATAACCTTTTAGTACTGCAACATCAAGTGGTATAACACTAGCTACAACAACCTACAATACATACAATCCATACAATACATACAATATCATATAATCAAATTTAAGAGAACTATTACCTTCACCAAGGCATACCCTGGCGGAACGGAAGGTTTTGGAACACTGTTTAGTTCAAGTTTAGATAAATCGCTAATATAATTTGAAATTTGAACAGCTTGCATCTTAGTCGAACTGATTACACCAAACAATAGAAGATTTAATACTAGTTTGATGCTCTGAAAGATATGGTTGAAGAAAATTCTCCTCTCTTTTTTCCCTCTCCTGCACAACACTACTTTTAATGAATGAATGAAACATTCTAAAATAAAAAGAGGAATTTATTATATTTTATAATAATTGTTCTCACCAATATTTTTATACTATACTATCAAAAAAATTTAGGTAAAGCTTTCTTATTCGAGTCTTCTTTCAAACAATAAATTCAACAACCTAAATGTATCAAATTTGGTGCATCCAATTTTATTTATTCTGATTTATTTTATTTATTATCTGTTATGTTCTATAGCTTGTTCCTCTTGTTTAGTTTAATTGACATGGCTCCATTAATTAATTCATTCATTCATTTATTTATTCATTGTAATAATAAAATGAATAAAATTTCAATTGAATGGAGTGGACAATCGACAATTGGTTACTCGTATCATACATATATATTTCAGATCAATATATTATTAAGAGGCTTGAACAGTGATTCTGCTGGGATTGCTCACTAAATTACTGTTTTACTCATCACAGTTGCTGTACCACAAATTTTAAATATAAATTTTCGCGAACTCTTAAAACTAAAGCGATATATTAACTATCTTTATAAACTATCTTAAATCTTGCCACTTTCAAATACAATCAAACTGCAATTCATAGAATACTACAGTACTGTACATCTACAGATCATACATTATTCTAGTACTGAAATAACCTAGGATATCCATAAGGGATTGAAACCAATCAATGATCCAACCAATTTCTTTGTTGAGCGATGAGCTAATGAATGAGTTGGGATCAGATATTACCAACAACTCAAATCAAATAATAATTGCAACCAAATCCAAAAAGAGACAGCATTCTTCGTTGGGGAATGTTGGAGAAGATGTGAGAAAATTAGTCAAGAAACTTAACAAGAAATCACAAAAGAAATTGGACCAATTAAACAACAAAAAACTGCGAGAAAGCAAACGATCTGAATATATTGAAGTGATTCATAAAAACGAAATAACTGATCAACAAAGGCAGCTTTTGACTAGTTCCAAAAATATTAACCAGAATTTAACATTGAAACAAATTTTATCTAATTTATTAAAGAAACAAAAATATGGATTAATACTAACAAAAGAAGAAAACGATTTATTATATTCAAATCATCCTCACCCATCCGTAGAATCTTCAAAATTTGTTGATTTTAATGATATTATAATGCACAAGCCAGTTGAGAATGCTGAACAACAATCGTCAAATGCAGTTTTATTTACATTTGATGAATTTCATAATAATAATATTAATAATAATAATAATAATAATAATAATAATAATAATAATAATAATGTTCAAAGTTTAATAGAAGTGAATTCAACGACAACCACAAGTATTAATACCAATACAAAAAAGAAAAGTTCTAAATCAGCTAAATATTCTAAATCAACTGGTTTAAACTTATTAGCACAATTCAAAAACCTTCAAAACAGTAAATTAATTAAAAATAATAATGAAGATGACGATCATGATGATAATAATAGCGAAGTTGATCAAACTTCAATTATGAAGAATGATACTATTGATAATTCCGCTACACAGCATATTCATCCAAATATATTGGCAAGACAATCCAATCAAAAAGAATCATCTAAACCATATATTCCAGAAGAATTACCTATCATAATAACAGGCATTGGAGAAATCCAAAATGTCAATAATAATAATAATAATGTTAATATTGATGTTAATAATAATGGTAATAATAATAACAGTAATGATGATATAAATAATAATAGTGAATATGATATGAAAAAATCAGCAAAAAAACGAAAAGAACGAGGAGAAATGAATAATACTTTGCTTGAAAATAATAGTAATGATAGTAATAAAAAAATTGAGAATAATAATTCAATTATTTTCAAGAGTATTAATCGACCAAAGGACGTGGAGGTATCAAGAATCAAGCTACCAGTCTGTGCAATGGAACAAGAAATCATTGAAGCGATCACGAATAATGATGTGATTATCCTTTGTGGTGAAACCGGGTCAGGAAAGAGTACTCAAGTAAGACCAATTATTGTTATTATTATTGTTATTATGTAATTGTGCAGAAAGCAGGTCTTCCTTCACTCCGAATGATCATAAGTAGAACTGGATTTACCCTATATGCTTGATTCAGAGCAAAGGAATAATTATTGCCGATCTTAATTTATGAACACAATTTTTAAATAATAATAATGAATATAATTTTCCAACTTATGAAAGATTACCATATCTTCATAGGTTCCTCAATTCTTATACGAGTCAGGATTTACAAAAGACAATAAAATAATCGGAATAACTCAACCAAGACGTGTTGCTGTCACAAGTACAGCTGAACGAGTACGCTACGAAATGACTGGATTAACTACATTTGATACAAATAATTCTAAAAAAAATAAGAAAATCAAATATGATAATAATAACAATTATGATTTAGTAGGATATCAGATTCGATTTGATTCATCTACAATTACTGAAAACACAAAAATAAAGTTTATGACAGATGGTATTCTTTTAAAAGAAATCACAAATGATTTGTTATTATCGAATTATAGTGTGATTGTATTAGATGAAGCACATGAAAGAAATGTCAATACTGACATTTTGTTAGGTATACTATTATTACTATTACTACTACTAATATAATTATTAATACGATTACTAATAATAAAATACTACTATTCTTATTACTATTGTTATATATCAGAGATAATTATCTTTTAAAACTTATTAATTATGATATACGGTAAAATTTATCATTTTTTCAATTCCAACCAAAAGAAATTCTCACTCGAACTGCTTTATTTATAAAATGAATGTATATATATAAATTATATATATATATATATATATATATGTATGTATGTATGTATGTATGTATGTATGTATGTATGTATGTATGTAAGAAGATACAAGATGCAATTACATTTTTATTTTAAACGTTATCATAATTATTATTATGTATGGTATTATGAAATGAATATTATATTATTTTATATTATAAATTCATAATCGAAATGGTAATAATGTTTGTTAGATCTCAATTAACATTTCGTTTAAAAGTTTTGGAAATATTTGATTTTCTTCTCATTTTTTATCCCTTTATTCTTATTTTAGGTATGATAAGTCGTGCATTACCATTACGTAGAGATATTTCATTAAAAGAAATGAAGAAATGGAATAATTTATCATTGAAACAACGTGAGAAGTACACCTATCCTATTCAACCACTCAAACTGGTTATTATGAGTGCGACGATGAGAGTCACCGACTTCCAAAACCCAAAATTATTTCCTATTCCTCCACCATTAATAAAAGTAGAAGCAAGGTAATAGCATGTAACGATAGTTTATAATATTAATAAATTTATGGTCATTTTTGAAATGATTATATTAGGTGAAATAATGGATGACTTCATAATTATGACATATGAGTTGGATAACCTACAAATAATATTATATAAGAAAATAATTTTAAAAAGTGAATATTTAATATCATATTTTGAAATCATCCATAAATTTATGAATTATGATAATATATGTATTCACAAATATTATTATAATGTCGATTATATATTTTAGACAATATCCGGTAACCACTCATTTTGCACGAAGAACTGAATTGAAAAACTATCTAAAAGAAGCTCATAAAAAAGTATGTCAAATTCATCGTCGATTACCTGAAGGTGGTATCCTGTTATTCTTAACAGGCAAGCGAGAGATTTTATACATGTGCAATAAACTTAACAAAACATTAAATCGAATGAAAAAACAAACAAAATCAAATGAAAATAATGATAATAATAATGATAATAATAATGATAATAATAATGATAATAATAATGATAATAATGATAATAATAGTAAAAATATTGATTTTAATGAGGTATTGGATGATAATGAAGATGATAATGAAGGTCAATATGAACCATTAATCGGTGAATTCGATGAAAATAATGTTAATATTAATGATAATAATGATATTTCAAATTCATATAATAATTATAATCATTTAAATGATGTGAATCAAGATGAGATCGACTCAGCAGATGATGATAGTGACTTTGAAAATAATGATGACAATATTGATAGTTTTATGAACAGCAAAATGGATGACCTTCACGACACAAATAACAATACTAATGCTACTAATGTCAATAATAATAATGAAAGATTGGTGTCCAATCCAAGCGATCAAGTGATGGAAGAGCATGATAATAATTTATTATCTCTTCGTGAAGTTATGTTAAAAGAAGCTTTATTAATGAACAACTTCAAACCAAAAGAAATGAATCAAAATAATAATAATGATAATAATAATAGCAATAATATTAATGGAATGAACAATCAATCATTCGTTGATAGAAATAATGTCAATGAAGAAATGCAACCTCCTGAAGTCCCACTGAAGGCATTAATATACCCTTTATATGCTATGATTCATCCTGACCTTCAGGCGAGGATCTTCCAAAGCGTTCCTGCAGGTTATCGACTAATCGTAGTTGCAACTAATGTCGCAGAAACTAGTATTACGATACCAAATATCAAGTATGTTGTAGATTGTGGTCGACAAAAAGAAAAAGTAAGATGATATTATTATATGATAATATTATTATGATATGCTATATGATTATGATATAGTTTTTGAGCTTCTTCAAACTATTCTCTGCATAATTGGGGCGTATTATTAGTGTATTAAGGCTGTTATAAAGTATGAATAATAGTGATTACATCTCAGAAAGAGGCAATAGCTCAACATCTTATTTCCCATTTAAATATGATAATTTATTCACCAATCCGTCCTGCAAGGACGATTATTATTTCTCAGTTGTATCGTGTATGTGTCTCATATTTTGTTTTTCATTTTCATTGAGCGGGCTCGTGTATCTACAGTATGAATCAATTCAATTTGAAATAATCCTTTTCTTATGATAATAATGAATTCCAATCATTGTGTCTTATAATATACAATAATACTTATTTTTATAATTATTTATAATATTATTTATATTATTAACTTCACTGTATGTGTGGTACCGGTAGGTGATGGTGGACGATAATGTTTCTGGTATTGCTCGATATGAAGTATCATGGATATCCAAAGCTTCAGCTGATCAGAGACAAGGTCGAGCAGGACGAACAAGTGCTGGTCACTGCTACCGACTTTATAGTTCGACATTCTATGATCAACACATGAAACTGTTCAGACCACCGGAGATTATGATGACCCCTTTGGAAGACCTGATCCTACAGGTAAGATTATAGGACAACAATTAAATGAACACTCATATAAGTTATTATCGCAGAGCGACTTATACATACCATATACTTTATCTACTTGATATACTATATGTATTAGACATATATTATCTACTTCATACATATTACTATAATATTCATAACAATTATTATTATTACGTTTAATGTGATGTAGACCAATCATTGTTTTTCAAAATGATTAACAGGGGCTCACCTAGATCAGAGCCCAAAACTAACCCTTTTCATAACTGATTATGCCATCTACTAATGATGATTACAAATGATTGTCATTTTATCCTCAAACTATTATTATTATCATTATTTTATCTTCTTCATAAATAATAGTGTATATACAAGTATAATATAATAGTTATAATAATATTATTATTATTCATTATTTTTCAATGCCAGCAAAATCTTTTTCTTAAAATCAAACTGCTTAATATCTTTGTTACTATTATTATTTGTTAGATGAAAGCGATTGGAATTGAGCATATTGATTCATTTCCATTCCCAACAGTTCCTCCATTCAAGTCAATTAGATCAGCGATGCGATTACTCACAAATATTGGTGCTTTGAAATCAACTATTTTATCAACACGTCACTCAAATAATAATAATGATTTTGAAAAACTGAATAATTTGTTAATTCAAAAAGAAATCATTCAAAATAATTCATCAAACACGTCTTCTTCTTCATCTATATTATCGAATATGATCACTCGTATGCGGAGAGAAGAGCAAGGGGATGTTTCTGTGGGTTTGACAGAATTGGGATGTAGCATGGCGAGGTTTCCGATTAATCCGAGATTTGCTAAAATGATTATTATGGCATACCAGCACGATTACAAGTAAGTTATTATATCATATCACATATCATGTTACATATCATGATAAACTGACATCACTATTATATTTATTATTTCAAATCGAATGAAATCATTTCATTTTTGCATTATGATTATTATTTTTATAATAAAAATGGCTGACTAGACAAATCAAATCAAATCATTTTATTTTATTTTATTTGAAACATAATTCCTGGCTGGTAGCATCACTGATTGGACAGTATACAATATGATTATATATCATATCATTATTTTCTTATTATTGATTTTATTAGGATTGAAAAAGCAGATGATATGATATTATCATATATGTTATCGTTTGTGGCTGCCTTGTCTGAGCGGTCCGTGTTTGTTGCCAATGAAGACATCATTCAAAAACAGCTGGTCGATGATGAAGTGGATGAAGATGACCAACAACACAAGCATAATAATAGTAATAATAATGATAAGAAATTAAGCAAAGATGTCACTTTATTTCATCATAAGGATGGGGACTCGCTGGCTAGACTTAGAGCCACGGGGGCCTACATGTATTCGTGCTTTCAATCCTCTACCTCCGGTGACCCAACCCTCAGTAGTCAATTATGTGACTCGCAAAATTTACATGAACAAACTCTTAAAAGAATTGTTGATTTGAGAAAACAATTGCAACACTTATGCAGTACTATACTCCCTCCTGTTGAATTAATTGATAAACAATCGGATGAAAATAATCCGGATGTGATATCCGGATCCGGTTCATGGAAAATATTACTTAATCCTCCATTAGAACCACCAGCTAACACACATGAAATTCTTTTAAGGCAGTTATTAGCAAGTGGATTCAATGATTGTATTGCGAAGAAGGTTCCTTACGGAGTCGTCAAAGACGGTATATTATTATATTAATCATTATTTATTTTGTTTTGATTGTTTGATTTATTCCTTTCATATGGAATTATGGAATAATGATAATATCTTATTATTTTAATATAATAATAATAATAATAATAATAATAATAATAATAATAACAATAACAATAATAATAATAATAATAATAACAATAAT
>VKHH01006282.1:0-21996 GCA_015144975.1 Epipyxis sp. PR26KG
GCATTTTGCAAATGTTAAATGTTAAACAAAAGAATTTAGTCAAGTTGGATTTATCAAATCAATATCTTTTTTCTGGTTTTGGTTCGTCTGGATTATTGCCGTCCAGTTTACGATATATCAATTTGACTGGTTGTCGATCGATAATTGATGAAGGATTAGCTACAATCTTATCAAATAATCTTCATAATTTGGTCAAGTTAGATTTATCAAATCAATATCTTTTATCTGGTTTTGGTTCGTCTGGATTATTGCCGTCCAGTTTACGATATATCAATTTGACTGGTTGTCGATCGATCACTGATGAAGGATTAGCTACAATCTTATCAAATAATCTTCATAATTTAGTCAAGTTGAATTTATCAAAGCTAAATCGTATATCTGGTGCAGGCTTGTCTGAATTATTGCCATCCAGTTTAGAATATCTCAATTTAAATAACTGTAAATCAATCACTGATGAAGGATTAACCGAAATATTATCGAATAATCTCTGTAATTTGACTGTGTTGGATTTGAGTGACTTGTCTCTCGTCCAAGGTGACAATTGCTTCCCCCCTTTCCCACAAACCTTGACAAGTCTCAAGTTAACACGAATGAAGCGATTGAGGAAAAATGGATTAGTTTCCATTTTGAGTAATAATTTGACTAATCTCACTTGTTTGGATATGTGTGGTCTTCGTTTTATTCCTAACGAAACTCTCTCAATTATGCCATTCCCTGATAGTTTGATGGATTTGAACATGGCAGGTTGCGGTAATGTGGATGATAATACCATAAGTTCAATCATGGCTCATAATAATCTATCGAATCTCACATCATTGGATTTGTCTTATAATGAAAATATTGATCTTAGTAATATTTTGTCTGTATTACCTCGCAGCTTAACTATGATAGACCTGGCGTATGGTCCAATCATTGATAGGATAACAGTTAAATCTCTCACTCGTAAGCCAGGACAAAAACCTGAATTGAAAATAATGGAAGGAAAAACATGTTGTTGTTACTATTATTTCGAATAAAATTATTATATTATTTCGAGGTGTCGTATTATTTTTGTGCAGTTTATAATAATTGAGACACCTCGTTCATTGGATAATCATGCGACATGGGTGCAGTATGGGTAGTATCTTTAACTACATATTCATATATCGAATGGAACAACACCAGTCGAAGTTGTATCTGTAAGGTATATTATTGAAGACACCTGCTTACTGCTGTTTAGTATTAATGTATTATTAGTTGCCCGATATGATTGACCGTTTTCCATCAAGTAGCTCGATATGATATGGAAAAAATGAGAAATAAAAAATTAATTTACTCTTTGGTGAAATAATAATTGATACCTGCTTTCTGCTTGTTAGTAATGTATTATGTTAAATGAAATAGATATGTGCTATTGCGTCCCATTATTATTGAATCGTGATGAATAATAATACAGCTAATATTATCATAATATGATGCATGGAAATGGAACTTAAGCATTAATAGTTGAATGATGGAATTGTGGAATGGGACGAACTCCAAATAAATTACTATTATCGAAAGTAACTTTCACTGGTGAGAAACCTATTGACTCTTTTAATATTTAATATTGTTGCATTATTATAATACAAATGCTGTTATTTTATAAAATTAATGAAGAATTATTTAAATTTTGTACGTTTTGGAAGAGTTAATCTAATGAATATGAATGAGTATACTAATTAATCATTTCCATCTTTATTTCATATCATCACAATAATAAATATAATTAATAAACAATTAATATTATCAAATACTTCAAAAACTATAAATCATTATTTTTTATAATAAAATATTAATTACAAATGAGTAATTATGACTTTTATCTTCTTTTTTTTTCGTAAAATTTGAACCCTAATTTTATTATTGACCATCTATTCCTGTTACGTGCCAAATATGCTACCAAACGGAGTTATTATATGTGCCGTTGATGTTGACTCAACTTAAACATTATTATAAAAATTAATATAATCATACTCATAAATAATTATTAAGATATTATTTATTATTATTATTATTATTATTATTATTAATATTGTTATTATTATTATTATTATTATTATTATTATTATTATTATTATGAAGTAGATAGAGTATCTATTTGTTTGATATAGTCAAAATAAATCATTATTATTTTTTAAATTTTTGGATGATGATTCTTTTTATTATCCGGTTATTCAAGACCAGAATATATTCTGAAACAAAAAAAAGTAAAAAAAAATATTTATGAATTTTAAGATTCTGTTATATTGTGAAGAAGTAATGAAAAGTCTATTATTATTATGGGTTAGAAATTAGTTAAATGTCTTCTATCAGTACATTACCCATAACCTACACAATATCCATTGACCGATCACTTTCATTATTTAATTCACCATTAATTCTTATTAACGTAGAAATCGTTTATTTCTCACCGATAGTTTCATTGTTCTGGAAGAATCCTGTCTATGGTATATCGGTAACTTCCATTTTAGTGGAACGATGAAGTATCCGACAATGAAATAAACGTTATGTGGAAAATCATTTTTTTAGTTGAAAGTATTATTATAATGTTTAATATTCCTGGATTGGACATAATCTTAGATGTGTTTATCTAGATTATGAGCATGTGAAATAATATAATAATAATTTATGATAGAATGCTTGATGATGATAATTGATGAGATTGTATAGTATGATCCCTACTAGTTATTTACTTTCTCTTCAACTTTAATTATAATAAAGTTCTTAATAGCAGCATAACAGAAGAGTAAGTTATGATGATTTATTATAGTTCTAGTTAATTTAAGTTTGTTAATAATAATGACAGATTATTGAAACAATGAAACTAAAACTAAACTGGCTGAAAATTTTCAATTATTCTGTGAGATATAGGTTAGGATATATTATGGTGTACGAATGTGAGTCATATAATAATTATTTGAAACATTTCTTGTGTGAATGCCAAGTATAATCTCTACTGTATTAGTGTCCATGTCAGCGGAACATAGAGCACCGCGTTACTAGTACAACCGGAGTGTTGTAATGTAATACCCCATCAAGATTGATCGCGACGGCTTGAAGCTCTGTTACAAGCTATTGTAACAAGTAAGGTAATAACTATAGTAAGACTACATTAATATATTGAAATCAATTAAGCCAATTCCAAAAATAACTTGAATGAAATCAAATAATGGATGAAATATGGATTTAATTCATAGTAACAATCACATATTCCTGATCATAATCACACTATATCATTCACTGTTCAACATGCGAAATAATCATTCGTTAATCATCACACACACAGTCGAAGTCTAAAAGGAGAGACTGCTTATTATGCTAATGCAAGCACATGCGGACATGCTATAAGCTGGTAGCTGGTGATGGTAGCTAGGTGAGCTTATTGTTCGTATTCCTACACATCAGACCATCTCTCATATGCTAAGGATGACACAAGTAATTCATAAGATTAAAACATCAACAAATAAATAATTTTGACAATAAAATTGCTCAATAATAAAAAAATGCTGATTAATATATTATATTTATTATCATATCAGCTCTTTCCTCATCGGACTTAACACACACCTCCCCGACCTGACAATATATTAGTATATCATATCATATTATTATAGCCACATGAAGTCACAAAAGAGGATGCTAGGTGTTCATATCTGCTGTTCATTAATTTATTTGATTGTTTCAAAATCTGAGTTTTTGTTAATATTTATATAAATTATTGCTATGTGAATGCTAGATATAAAGTTATATCATAGATCATGGGTTCACTATGAATCACCGAAATTCGAATAATGGTAAAATAATAAATATAATTATCAAATAAAAATATTTATTATAAAATCTTGGCGATTCAAAACACACTTCATTCCTTATTAATATTATAGTTGATGTTATTATTATTATTATTGTTATTGTTATTATTATAATTATTGTTATTATTATTATTATTATTATTATTATGATTATCAGAAGTCAATATAATTATCGTCAAATGATAGCTTCTTCCCTCCTCCTTCAGCCTCTGTGGAAGTGATTGGTGTGTCATTATAAATATCAAAATAATGACAATCCCCTTCTTCTTTTATTTTTGGAATGAACGGAGGAATCAATTTCCTCTTCGAAACAGCTTTCCAATCAAATCCTTGTCCAAAATAAGAATGATTTTTGATATCATCCGGTTCACATAATCGCTTGTTGATTTGACTATGACATAAAGCACTGATGAGTTCTTTCGATTTGTTGTCAAAGGACATGGGATATGATATTTTAGAATTCAAAATGCGTAAGAATATTTCATAATGGGAGTCACGTGGATTGCTGCAAAATGGTGTTTTCCCTGTTCTTAGTTCATATAATAATACCCCAAATGACCACCAGTCGACTACCTTCGTGTAGCCATTGGTTAGTTTACCGTCTAATTGCTCTGGTGAAAGGTAGGCAGGGGTACCTAAAGGGATAAATAATAAATAAATAAAAGTTAATTTCAATTCAAACAAGTAGTTATTAGTCCATACAACCATAGAGCATGATAAACGAATTCATAATTAGTGACACATGACTAGTGACATAATAACATGCGGTCCTGGGATCATAACAATGACATAATTTCGACTTGACTTACCGCACAAAGTCCTCATTCTTCCATCAGGATCTGGTCGAACAGTAAAGCCAAAATCGACTAATTTACAATGTCCTTCTTCGTCTAATATTATGTTTTCTGGCTTAAGGTCTCTATACACGAACCCATTCTTTTGAACATGATCCAATGCAACAAATATTTCACAAATATAAAACTTTGCCACGTCAGGTGGAAATGACCTTTTCTTCCCTACAAATAATAATATGAAATAGTGTGGAATCAATAATCAAGTTCAACATACTGATATGAATGGGTATAAGCAACAATAACGATCGTAATAATCATGCAATAATAACTTATGAATATATAAATGAATTATTGAAGTTGTTTGTAAATTAATTGCTCTATGAGATTATTTTTGAAGAAAATATATAATTATTAAGTTTAAAAAAATAATTCATCTTGTGTTTTCTTGTACAAAATCATGATAAATATTATGATAATATATAAAGAAGAGAAGGTAGAGGAAATCATGAGATTAAGAAATGATAATAATAATGATGTCAATTATTGTTTCAGACTTAAAAGTTAAAAATGGAGATTACATCATAAATTTTTATTATCATCTATCATATTGTATAATTATATATGTAAATTTATCATATAATTATACCTGGTGCTGGATTTGATTGTAGCTTATACAATGTGTTCTAATGGACTACTTGTGTCGATAAATATAAAACTTCAAGATAAAATCGAAGAGAAAAATAGGTTGAAAGCTGTAATTTCTCTTCAATTTCATCTTGAAGTTTTATAACAAACAGTCCATTAGAACACATTATATAAGCTGCAATTTAATACAGCACCAGCATAATTATAAAATATGATTAATTTATATAATATGATATATGTTAATAAAAGTAATATCAATAATAATTATTATGGAATAAGCAAATTATGATAAGTTGATATAAAAGAATATAAACATTCTCGCTAAAATTATATTATTATTACAGTAATTACCAAGTCTATGGAACAGTTCTCCTCCTGGTGAGTATTCCATCAAAAAATGTATATTATATTTATCTTGACAATGACCAAATAATTTTATACAAAAAGAACAATTAGATACTGTCTGCAATACTTCACGTTCACTTTGAACATGCCGTTGGTCATGATGTCGGATAATATAATCTTTTCGAATACTTTTGATGACAAAATATTTTTTTTCTTTTGTTTTTGCAATTCTTACAACACCCATTAATCCTTTGCCTGTGATTCACAACATAATATCAGTTAAAATTGTATGGTTGATATACATTGTGAGATTCTCCAATGTTTTATAAATATATTTTACTCTGATTTGAATAATAATAACTAACCTATCACTTTTCCTAATTCAAATTCATTTATCGAAACGGTTGCGTTAAATTTAGTATTTTTCAACAACCAAGGGTATTGCAGACTACATTGCTGAATTCTATCCGATGAAATTGAAGAGGGTGTTATTGAAGCTGATCTTTGTCTCGATCCTATAGCTGCAGAAGTACTTTGCTGTTTACTTAATGGTTGTATTTTGCTTTTCTTTACATTTGCAGATTCTGCCCTCTTTAACGGACTTGAAGTGTGATTATTATTAATATTATTGACCCGCTCTGATTCATTTGCCTGAATTTCGTTGTTTTTATTATCATCTTTAAATTTGAGAATATAATCGTTCGCCTTAGATTGCCCAAACCCCATGACTCTTTTTGTCAACAATTTATACTCTTAAAGATGTTTTCCTTCTGTAATGATTTCAATTACTAATTATCTAATGATCATTCCGCATTCTTCTTTTTGTTGTTCATTTCAATATTTCGATGGACTAATGTAATTTACAAAAGAAGCTAATTATTTTGATATCTTGATATCTTGAAAACATGGATTACATAGATGATCGCATGTCACCAAGTCACATTAATTTTACATTTATTTTATTAATTCACCCAAACTCAATCTTTTCGCGCTTTATTATACCGTTTCACAAAACCAGCTTTCTTTCTTTCTTTGCAATTGTTTTTGTAACAATAGAGATTTATAGTGAATAAGATAAATTATATCAAAATAACAAATCACATTAAATAAGAAATCGGGCTTAAATGAATGAATGAACAATGCATATATACCATTCCCATAGGTATATGGTATATATATGGCTTTTATTATAATTTAGAATTTTTATTATCGCCATCGAATCTTTGATTTTTTCAATACTTCGCAAAGTCAAAAATTACAGACAATGCAAGGAGATACTGGAAATGAAGAATATATCTATGACGAAGCTAGGTTAATTGATTCACTGCCTGAATGCTTGAGATGTATTATTTGTCATGGTGTTGCCCAAGATATGATGGAACATATGCAATGCGATACAATATTTTGCAAGAAATGTATTGACGGCTATGTTGCTTATGCCAGTGCAAGTCGTAAACATGAATGTCCTCATTGTAATATGTCAATGAAAAACGATATGAAGAAGGCTAATCGTCATATTAGAGAAATGCATAGTAAATTAAGAATCAAATGCATCAATTCTCCTGCTTGTAGTCATGAAGGTATCATTGAAACAATTAAACAACACGAAATGGATTGTGGTTTTGGGGAAATTACTTGTCCACAATGTAACGAAAAGTTGATTCGCTCACAGAAAATGGATCATGATTCTCTCCATTGTAAATCTAGGCGCATTCCTTGCACTTTTTGTCATATGTTATTGCTTTTTCGGGATCTAAATCAGCACATAGAAAACATTTGTATGGTAGCACCAATTGCATGTGAATATTGTTACGAATCTACTACCAGATTATCAAGAAGTAACCATAACGATATATGCCCTAAACTCCCCATACGATGCAAATATCGTCAATGCAATGAAATACTCCCAAGAAATGGATACGCGACGCATACTGAAAAATGCAAATTCCGAACAATAAAATGTGCATATTGCTTCGATGATGTGATCTACTCAGAATACATCAAACATACAAGCTCATTCTGTTTAATTATCCCAATTCAATGCTGTTTTTGTTCAGATACGATTAATCGAAGTGGAGTGAATGATCATTATTTAATTTGTCCGAATTATAAAGTGAAGTGTAGCTTAGGCTGTGAAGCCCTCATTGATCGGAAAGATGAGAATGGGCACGCCGCAAATTGTAATCATCGAATGGAAAGTTGTTATTTTTGCCAATTCCAGCTTAAATTCAAAGATCTGAGTGCACATCAATTTGAATGTGAAAAACTATTCACAGATTGTCCTTATTGCCTTACTTTGTTGAAAAAGAGGAATCTTGATGAACATTTGAATTCAAAATGCAGAAATCGAGAATTAATGGAAGTGACCTGCCCTGTTGAAAACTGTGGATTTAGATGCCCCAAGAAGGACTTGGTTTCACATTACAAAGATCCTGATGTTGCTGCACGCCATATTGAACATTTGCTCATTGACAATAGAAATCTTCGTTCTAAAATACAGGAGTTGCGTCAAGAGATGGAAAGAAATGATACTTCAATCAGACACAGACATAGAAACGAAGAAAAAATGAATTATAAAGATAATACTGCTGAAAGAGAGATTTGTCGTAATTTCTTAAAAAATTCGTGTCGATTTGGTGACAAATGCAAACGCTTACATATTACTGGCTGAGAATCAATAATCACTCACTGCAGCATTTCTAAAATGATGATTTAAAACAAGCAGTTACTAGTTAGATATTTAAATATATATTGTTATTTATAATTACTCAAAAAACTTGAATTATGTGAAACAATATTGTGTGAAAATATTTTTAATTTATATAGTTTTTAAATAAAATAAGAATATCGAAACTATCGAAGCAATAATATGTATTTTATAGGACATAAAAAATTATTATTCTCTAAAAAATATTTGAATCATTTTACAGTAAATACAGGTAAAGATTAGCATGATAAGATCGGATATGATAAAAGTTAATAGATCGAGTTGATCGATATTATGTGTTAATTATCCTTCTTGTCCAAATTCTTCTGTCCAGCTTACAAACCTTTGTAATTCATCAGCACCTACTGAACTATGAGCTTTCTTTAAAGCTTTCTCAAAATCTGAATATATTATAAGTGGCACAATGAGTTTATCTGATGGTACATCATACAAACTCATTCTTTCTGAACCGCATCTTTCGCAAATAGCATTTTTGTCTGTCGGAGAAATGCATATTTCGCCTGCCCTTGGTGTATAAAGAGCAATGGGACAGAATGGACAATTCGGATAGTCTGTGCATGGATGATAATTACCAACTTCATCTTTGATAAATTGTTTGGCAGTTTGACATTTTCTCAATGGTTCCATAAGTGCCTGAATAAATCGCGAATTAGTCACATTTTATCATATGTGGCATGTTTTGTTAATGTGAATACCTCTCGGACAACTACCGCCACATCACTTCCACTATAACCATTGCTGTTTTCTCCAAGTAAATGAAACTCTTCATCTGTAATAGCATTTGGCGTGTCACCTAAGTTCAATCGGAACATACCAACTCTTGCTTGTGTTTCAGGTAATGCTATGTATACTCTCTTTTCAAATCTTCGACGCATGGCTATGATGGAAATAAAAGCAACAGAAAATCTTAACAATGTGGATATTTTGTGATAATAAAAGTTTAAATGTGTTACCTGGATCAAGTTCCCATGGTACGTTAGTAGCTCCTAATACCAGAACTCCACCATGCGTATTACCCACACCATCCATCTACAATATGATCATCAATATCTCCACATGAAATATTTTATCATTACAATTAATATGAAGTTTACTCACTTGGACTAAAAATTCAGTTTTAATTCTTCTTGATGACTCACTCTCTCCTTCTGATCTTGCAGTACATAATGAATCAATCTCATCAATGAATATAATTGAAGGCTTAGCTTCTCGTGCCATTTCAAACATTTGTTTCACTAGTCTCTCACTTTCTCCTTGCCACTTAGATACCAGATCAGATGATGACATTGCAAAGAAAGTTGAATCAGCTTCTGTTGCAACAGCTTTGGCTAAGAATGACTTACCAGTTCCAGGAGGCCCATAAAGCAATATTCCTAATATTATTTATCGCAACAACAACAAAAATGAATTGAGCGTATTTGACAGTATATATATATTAATAATGTTTGAGTAATTTAATAAGCTGGATTTTTAATTGATATGAGGACTAAATCAGATGGTAATTTTTTTTAATTGGATGGTAAATTAGAAGATTATTACAAACTATAACCTTTCCAGGGTTTTCTTTTTCCAGTAAAAAACTATGAAAAAATAACAAAATAATAATAATCATCATTAATAATATAATAATATAATAATAACTATAAGAATACATTATTTGTTATTGTATCACCTGTGGAAATTTAGTTGGTAAAATAACAGCTTCTTTCAATGCTTCCTTTGCTCCTTCTAAACCAGATACATCGTCCCATTTAACATTAGGCTTTTCGGAGATAATGGCTGAAGAAAGTGCCCCTCTCATTTTTGATTTTTCATCATCTTCTTTTGTCTCTTTTTCGTCATTTTTATTCAATGTTTTTGCACCACCTTTGCACCAATAGCAGAATTTAATCAATAGTCATGACATCATAATATTCGATCAAAATTAATAAGAATGTGGCACCTTTTCCTCCTCCACCACCTCCTGGTGGTGTAGCACTACTTAAAACATTTTTTATTTCTTCAGCTCTTTTCATGTAACCTTCAACACGCTCTTGAATCATTTTCTTTGTAGTAGCATTTTGCTCGTATTTTAACCCTGTCACAAAATATTCCAAGGCTCGCTTGTATAACCCATATGCCTTCTCGTATTCACCCAGTTTGTCTAATAATACAAATAACATACTGCTGTGAATACATTAATTCATTAATTCATATGTATTCAATGTTATCAATTATTTATAATAAAGTACTTGCAATTATTTTATTGTACTGTACAATATCACAAAACACAACTAGCAAATTGTAATTCAATAAATTGTTGATATTTAATATCAATTATCAAATACTCGAATACTCGCATACCAAAATCAACTGCTTGTTGAACAATCTCAACCGCTTGAGGAATAAACGTGTTCTGCATCGCTATTCAAAATCAAATTCAAATCACTTCAACAGATATACAATAGATATCTCAATCAGTGGAATAATGAGTAGTTGTTGGAAAAATTCCATTGATTATTATGTTTACCGAAAGTGATAGGAGGAGGGAACTCGGAACTTTGATAAACAAATATTCATCACAGATAATATAATGCCGCTCAATGCGAGTAATCAATTAATAAAAACTGAGAATTGTTATTTATATTGTAACTATGAATTAATGAATTAATGAAATTAACATAGAACGTTAAGATCTGCCAATTTAACGTTAAAATAATTCAAATATAGCTAAAAGATTATATTAGTCAACCACTTTCCGTTTGAAGTGCTACTTTATTTTAATACTTTGAACAATATGAGCTTTCAACGTGAGCGAAGCATGAAAGAAAGTTCTGTTAAAGAAAGAATGTCCGAGTCGACAAGAACTTCAAAACTGGAAAATAATACTGGTAGTGATACAACTTTAAGGCGATTAGAGAGAAAAATGAAAGAGAGAAGCGTCAAATTGGCAACAATCGTGTCAAGATGTGAAGATTATGATGTGAATAGTGATGGGATGATACATATAGATGACCTAAGCGAAATATTTGCTGACCTATTTGGAAGAGATGTAATCACAAAACGGGAAATCAATATTATTGCACCACTTATATCAAAGAGCAAAAGCAAAATTGAATATGCAAAATTGTTGAATCTTATAGATGACCCAATGAATAATATAAGCGAAAACTTAACCGAGAAATGGCTTGATGACGAAGAAGACGTCAGGAAAAACAAATGGGCTACAGAACGAGGGTCTGTAGGTGAATGGCTTCACAGAGGAGCATGCCCATCAGAAATTAAGAATTTTAAAAGGTTTATAGCATGTTTAGAAAGTTTTGAGAGAAGTAGTGGGATGAAATGTGTTCAAAAAGAAGATGGCTTTGTTGTACCCTTGGGGCCAGACCTTAAAGTGTCAGTGAATTTCTTTATGGGATGAAAATTATGATGTTATTATGTATTTTATATTATCATTCATGTTATGACATTGCTCATAATAGATGTTCTATATTGTAAATTTTGCATATGTTTCACTAATATAATTTCGCAACAAAACGGTTTGCATATAATTCCACAACACCAAAAACATGAAGTGATCCGTATATTTGTAGTACATTCTCATTGGTTATTGAATTATTCAATAGAAAAGGTTATCAACCATCTTTTGCGGATTGTTTGGGATAAATAGGTAACTCAATTAAAATTAATATCATAAAGAGTTGTACATGAAATTAATTTTCATGTACTTATGCAGGATAAAACCAATGCTTCTATACTTTACTTGTATCTATATTCTTCCGACCGAATAAAAGCCTTCATTAATTACAAAACAGTAAGTTTTACTGAATGAATGAATGAATGAATTACTTATTGCTTGATAGATGAATGAATGAATGAATTATTCTTTCATTCATTTATTAACACAACCACCACCCATAATATTATTATTATTAATAATTATTAATTTAAGCAAAATTAACACCACTGATGCTTATATAATCATTTTCCGATTATACTGTAAATAGTAAATTATCTTTTGCGTTGTTATAGAAAAGCTGCAAGAACAGCTACAAGAAGATCATAACTTTATGACTTTGTCTTTATGTTAATTATTCATCTTTGATATTAGTTAGATTAGAGCTCAACCGTTCTTATTCCATAATACTGTAATAATTGAAATTATTATACGAATACGAATCGGTGATTGATGAAATTATATATATTTATCATGCTGGTAACTCTAATTAGAATTAATAATTCACTAATCAGCACTAAAAAAGAATTCAAATTAATGAGCACTTTGGCTAGAAGTATTACTAGCAGTAAAAAATACACTGTAAGTGCATATCATCTAGCTAAAAAGAAGGATAAATCACAAGAGGAGATCATGCCTCCCCTTAGAACTGATGAAGGCTGGGTTACAATCAAACTAGGACCAAAAAGTGAAGTTATAAGCGAAACTTTAGCTACTGATGATATGGAGGAAAGATTATTAGCAGCGAAAAAGTGGGTGTCGAAACCATTGAGTGGCGACGGTTCAAGATTGTTAAATAGATCCAAGAAAATAGAAGAGATAATCGCTGAAAAGAAAAAAGGTTCGCTTGGTTTATCAGATATTGAAGTGGCACAAACAGAAAAGGTACGAGGATTCTTGGAAATCAATCCATTTATTTGTTCAGGTTGTGGTACACCATTTCAATCCAAGAATGCTGATAATCCTGGTTTTTTATCGAAAGAAAAATTTGATGATCATCGTAAAATTGCAGCAGCAATAAAAGAACAACAAGAAGCAATAAAAATCTTAGAAATAGCTGGTATTGATGTTGATAGTGATGCAGCAGAAGAAGTATTGATTGCTGCTAAAATAAAAAAATCGATCATTACTTCCATCAGAAGCATTGGAAAAGTATCAAATATGAATGGAGTCAGCAACAGTACAAATGATAATCAACTCTCAGCTCGTAATAATGATAATCGCAATAATATAAAAGAAACTGTCAATTCTATTGATGAGATATTCAATGATATTGATGTTAATGATATTAAAAGTCCAATAATCACAAGAAATACTAAAATCAAACAAATAAAAAATAATATTCAAATTGAAAATGATGCTGAAGTGATTGTTGATACTAACGATATTTTAAAACTTGATAATAATCAACAGCAACAAGCTGCAGAAAATAATGAGCAGCTTTGCATATGTCAAAGATGTTTTCGTTTACAGGTTTGATTATATTATTTAATATTATGTTTTATTGATATATTAGCTGTTAGATGATTATAGTTCGAATCAATAATAATGATACACATATACATACATTTTAGTAAGCATAGCATATTTTATGTTGATTTCTTATCTATGAAATAATTATTAATATTTTATCCTATTGTTATCTAGCAATATGGTCAAGTGGAAGAAAGCCTTCGTCCTGGTTGGTCTGATCATGATTTATTAACTCCTGCACGCTTTGAAACTCTCTTATCTTCTATCCGTAACACGACTGGTGTTGTTTTATGTATTATTGACATATTCGATATTCAAGGATCACTCCTTAAAAACCTTAAAGCGATTGCTGGTCCGAATCCGATCGTGATTGCAGTTAATAAACTTGACTTGTTACCACGTGATGCATCCATAACTAGAATAACGAATTGGATATATTCTGAAATAAAAGAATATTGTGGTTTACATGGACCAAAAGATGTTGATGGTTATCGATATAATCAAAATAATTATAATAATAGTAATAATAGTTATGACTCGAAACCAAGTTGGTTTAATAAAAAAGCAAAAGCTGATCGACAACGTGAACGTGAAGAAGGGTTGCTAAGAAGGTCTGATGTCCATCTAGTTAGTTGTCAGTCAGGACATGGCTTACAAGAATTAATGAACAATCTGATGAGTTTAGCAGCTGAGAATGAGAATAGAGTATATGTGATGGGAGCTGCGAATGTTGGAAAATCATCATTTATTAATCGGATTTTAGAAGATCGTAAAATGTCTTCTGCTTCACCAAACTTTCACTTTAATAATAAACAAAAGAAAAATAAACCATTAGTAACCGTTTCGAATCTTCCTGGGACAACATTAGATTTCTTAAAAATTAAATTAGCGAATGGGATTTCTGTGATTGATACGCCTGGTCTGATCAACCCTGGGCAATTAACATCGAAATTGAATACTGCAGAGTTGAAGCAAGTTATTCCATCAAAGCCTATTAATGCTGTTACGCTAAGGCTAGTAGAAGGGAAATGTGTGTTAATAGGAGGATTGGCGATAATAGAATTAGTAGAGGTAATTATATATATTCGACTTATGTTGTTATTTTATGCGATTAATAATATTATTTTATATGATATAATATTACAATAATATAATATCTTAACACTTCATAAATTATTATTTATTTTAAATACGATATAAGCATTCAATTAAATGTCATTCAATTTCAATTTTATTATTATTTATATATCTTCATTTCTTAGTAGAGAACTTTGATAGAAAATAAAATATTTTAACTGTCATTAAAAATATCAAAAACGGATAATTGATGTGATTATTGTTTTATTATTTATTCATACTATTCCTTAGTAGACACAATCATAATTCATTTATTCATTTATTCATATTGTATTTCTTCAGGGAAAGCCATTCTTTTTTACTTTTGTTGTTTCAAATGAAATCAAATTGCATCCAACGGACTCGATGAAAGCAATGTCATTCATACAAAGTCATGTTGGAAACCTAGTGTCTCCACCACAGAATGTTGAGCGATTAGCTCAAATCGGACCCTTCGTGAATGAAGAATTCTCCGTAAGATCATAACCACTCGATTCGATTATGATATATTCATAATTTATGATTATTTTATATTTTATTTCGATAGATTGAAGGGGACTCATGGAAGAAATCATCTAAAGATATTGTTATCGCGGGGTTAGGTTGGATTGCCATCACCGGGCCCGGTGTTGTAAAGGTTAAAGTAACTGTCCCCACGGGAACAAATATTACTCTCAGAGACTCATTATTACCATTTGAAGCATCTTCTAGTACAGTGAAATTTACTGGTGGTCGCTTGGCAAGAAAGAGTTCTAAAGGAAAGAATGTGAAGGGTTATGGCTGGAGAGCATGATCTCAAATCATAATATCATAATATTATAATCATATAATTTGATATAATTGGAAATATTAAAGCTTATCTTAATTAATAATTGAGATCAAATAATTATTATTTAATGAAATCAAACAAAATGAATCATAATTTTCTGAGTATATTATGATAATTATGATAATTATGATGTATGGTATAAAACATCAACTATTCTAAATAATAAAGGATATCGAATTAAATAATATTATCTTTATCATTTGGATTCCAATCCTATCATGTGAAAACATGTAATAATTAACAAGCATATTTACCATATTTATTTATTCTTTTATTTTGTTTACAATTCTATACTTAATAAACTTATGAAAAATCAAATAATAGTAATGATTTCATTATTCAGCATGAACAGCGAGATCACGATTGTGAGATCCTCCAAACCGTTCATTAATAATTAAATATATATAATTGTATCAATCTATTTATCTTATCCAAGCCGGTTTACTGAAGGAAAAGATACTACAAATATTGTAATAAGATTTTCGTTAACTTTCATTAAAATGTAATAAAAGAATCATAATAGAAATTGTTTGATACCTAAGCATCAATTAGGTTGGATTAAATGTATCTCATACGTATTTGTGGTATCTTGAACAGGGTTAGCATGTAACGGCTAATACGGGTAGCATAAACGGTAAGTGCGATAATACGATAATATGATATTATAGTTAACGTTTGGCGGTAGAATGCTATCAAAAATGTGAAAATAGAATAAATTTCGTATCTTTTTAATTGACTATAACTTTTTCTGAACTAATAAAAATATGTTAAAACTTCACCATTTTCTAAAAATATGTTAAGAAAATGGTCAAATTAATTATTGGCATCTATGCATATGATAGTAAGTAAAAATTATAATTATATAATTATAATCAAATCTTATGAAATTTATGATTTGATTTGTTTGTTTTATATGTACATTATAAGGATAAGTAGTCTATTCTCAGTACCAATCGTTGTACTTCAATCTATCCTTTTTTCTGATTATTTAAGTTGAAAAAGTTGTTTATTTTAAGTTGATTATTTTATTTATTTAATTATTACGTCTGATTGCGAGATTATATTATAAGTCTATTATAAGGTCTAATATGATAATTATCTCCATGATTTTTTGTTCCAATAAACTTCAAAATATATATCGTTGAAAAATCAAATATACTGTATGATTATTCTCAGATGAGTAATATGAGTAATTCTTTGTAAAATAAATCATTTCCATTTCGAATTTATGATGGCGGTTAAATTATAAAGTAATTCATTAACAATACATAATATCATATTTAATCAATTTTTTTCAAAAATTATTATTTTATTCATATATACAGGTACGTATAACACATAAATCAATATTAAAAATAAGCTCGGAATTCGCCAGGTTAGACCTTCTTCAATGTCAGATTATTTATTGAACCCCGAGAAACAATTATTATATACAAAGTTAACTATATCATAATAGCCTTCCCTACACAAGCATGGAACAATTGCAAAGTACGGTAATATAAACGATAGCATTACTTTTTTTATGTATTTTAATTATTATTATTTGACATAAAATTCCGATTTTTGTTATAACATTAGCATATAAATCATAATATATGATTTGAATGATATGGATGGCATCTCCTGCCATTACACTAACTCTTGACTATAGTGCATGTATGGAGCTGTTGGTTTATCACCTCCTCCTTCAGTAGTATCATTCGGCGACATTTCATCTATCACAGGAGCCAGTACAGGAAGAGCATGATGATCATTTTCACTAATATTCCAAAAATCGTTGAAATATTCATATAATACAGAAGCGAAACACATAGTGAAATAAAGAGCCCCGGATGTCACGAAAATAGCCAACCAAATCACATATATTCCAGTGAATGTGTTATCACATAGACCGATATTGATAGCTTTATCCCATATGTTCTGAATTGGAGAACACTCTGCAAATGAAGTCAAGTTCGAAACTTGGTAACTTAAATCCTGAGAATATAAGCAGTTCATCGCAATCATGAAAATATATATGATAATAATGCTGTAAGTTAGAGTCTCATACAGCATATAAATCGTTCTAAAATATAATAATTCTCATGATAATATTTAACACAGCATACAACACAGTGGTTGATAAAGATATTACGTGGATATGAGTAAGAAAGAATAAATTGGTCAATTAAAAATCGAAATCATAGTCTCCAATAGCAAGATTATTTAAGTGCACCTGAACTATGTAGTAGTTAGAACTCAAATACGAACTATTTTGGCACAAACCGGAAGTTGTCAGATTGACATAATATTCCTTCACCAATGCTACTGATGCTGTTGCATTAGTCACGTCGAATCCAATTGGATTGCTTCCAGTGCAAGTAGAATAGTAACTTAAAGTGTCTTGTATATTACCAGAAGGAAGAAGATCAACTAAATTTTGTGTTGGAGCCATGCAAACGTCTGCCATTAACATCTAAAATAACAAAAATGAGACACAAATATCATACTGCACATGACAATCAAATATATATGATACTTATTATACTTACCACTCCAACCATTAATATACAACAAAATACTGTCAATATTGTAACAATAATAACTGAAATTGAAATATTGATTTTCATCGTACACGTACTTCTTAAACAAGCTGCAAAAGCATATAATATCGCCAAAGCCATTAAAATCGCATAAAATATATAAACCACCAACTCTCTGACGAATATACCAAAGTGTAAAAAGCTTGATCGCTTGTCATTTAATTTATTTGGAATATCGGAAAGTGTGGAATTGACTGATTCAACTGCTGTTATGGTATCATCTAAATAGCCAATTAAAGTGTTGCTTGCAGTTGATAGACAATTTCCATTTTTTATTACAGATTGTAGAGAAACTGAATCAGATTTTAATTGATAAGATGTTGTTATCAAATTATCTATTATATAAGTTAAGTCTGAAATAGAATCAGCAACTTTTCGAACACCTCTTGTCAGTTCACGATTACCGAAATATATCGTGTTTGTTGCAAACACGTAAGCCAAAAGAAACACAACAAAAAAGCATAAAATTTTTCTTCTGTGATAATTGACTGATCTAACCCAAGCTTGAAAATCTTCAATGGTTTTTTGCCGAGCGTCTTCCAGGCTCATAGGTGAACATTTGCTGCATGTAAAGCAACATCTTGACCATACAATTAAAAGAAACAAAAGGATAGAAAATAACCCCACAGCTAATATTATTGCGGGAAGAGTTATCAAAGATGCAAAATATCCACTAGTTGTACTGAGATCGAAATCTGATTGAAAAGTTGGACTCTGTTTTTGTAATTGACCGTTCAAATGTGGAATAGAATGACATGTTCTTACTTCGGAGGATGGAGAATAAGAATAGGAAAGATGTATAAAGGAAAGTGCAATAAAATAATCTAACATCCTGAGAAGATATTGTAAATTGCGTAACTTATTAGAATTTCTGTTACTATTTTGGATAAAATAATTAACTTTATTTATTGTTTACAGTATTTATTATCCGTAGCATAAAATTAAACAACAACAACAACGTTACAACGGCCACATGGATACTGGTATATATTTTTCATTCCCAGGGTATGGCAAAACCGCCAAAACCGCTCACACTTTTAATTTTAATTAAAAAAATGAAAATTTTCAGTTTTAACTTCAATATAAAATATAAAGTGTTAGGTACATTTGGATACAAATCTAAACATAGCAAATTGAAATGAAGTCTAGATCAAATCCATTCAAGGGACGAAAAGTTGATTTAAAAGGTGGTGAGCTTACTGAAATTCAAAAAAACCTTTTTAGGTAATTTGGTTGTTGTCGAAGGCTTCTCAAACCGATATGTTGGCAAATACTACAATATTAGCAATTTTTCCGTCACCAAGTACTTAAAAAATATTCTAGATAGAGAGCATATCCAATAATAAAGTCAATGGTAGGCCTAGTAAAAAATGGGACCAAGAATCAACTGCAAATATCAAAGATCAATTAGGTGGAGAGAAACGCATCCAAATGAATAGCGAAGACTATACAAATCTAATGAAAGAAGAGGCAATCAATACTTCTAATCGATCAGGTACCAAGACACTGATAAATAATCGCGATATCGAGCGTTTTGAAGATCGCAACGAAGTGATAACAGATAATAATCCTGAGTTTACAACCGATGCAAGAGATAAAAGATGCAGTAACTTCAGAAATTGCTTTGCAACCGCTTGTGCTTACAAAGACCAAGCAAGCACTGTCCCTATTGGACTTCAAATTAACTTTGATGCAACTCAATCAACTGTTGGCGATGTTGGTAAGGCAAAAGTAACAGATAATATGTTGGAAAGAAATATATTGTTTGTGGCGGGAAGTTCAGGTTCAGGCAAGTCGTTTTACTGCAAACAATATCTATATGAATGGATCAAATTATATCCAAAACGACCTATTTACATGTTTAGTTACTTAGATGAAGATTCCACTTTGGATGAAATTAAAAAAATTGAAAGAATAAATATAAATGTCCCAGAGTTTTTAAAAGAAGAAATTCATGCTTCGGAGTTTAAAGATTCTTGTTGCATTTTTGATTATATAGATACAATTCCAAATAAAAAAATTAGAGAAAAACTTATGAATTTGTTAAATCAAATGTTAATGATTGGCAGGCATGATGCAAATATTGAAGTATTATATGCATCTCACAGCGCTTATAATGGTTTAGAAACAAAAGCAATATTAAGTGAAAGTCATTATATTACTATATTTTTAAAAACAATGAATCAAAAACATTTAAAATATTTGTTAGAAACTTACCTTGGTTTCTCAAAAGAACAAATTCAAAAAGTAAAATCGCTTGATAGCAGATACGTCACAATATATGTTGGTAAGTTCCAAATAATGATGTAGAAACTGAGATGAAATATAAAGATAATTTAACCATGTGTTAGCGCCGTTGCTCTCGTCTTACAAATGAAAAGCAGTTTAAAGTTCTAATAAAGCAAAAGGAAAAAACAAGAATCGTCAAAAAGAGAACCAATGATGACAGAGAGGCAGCAAATGAAAATACTCCAAAAGTGTTCAAATCATACAATCCTAGGAAAATTGTTAATGGAAAACAATAAGCCAAATCAATCAGATATTGCTACTGTATATTTGTTCAATACCTGTAAAAATTAATAATTGAATTATTCCTCTCAATCCTTTTAAAAAATTGTTTCCACAGAATAAGATGCATGTATCACTAATGCGTTAAGAGAATCAATAGATATCATTAATTAAACAATATAATCGCTTGGCAATCATCCTGAATATATTCTTACTCATCGAATTCATTTGTACAGATTTTTCTTTGCCATAATTCATTTTTAGCGTCATTTACAATAAAAATTATCAATAATTAATATTCCACAAATAAACATAAATTTTCGGAGCAATTTTACTTCATGACCCATGTCTCGACATATGTCGGACATATGTCTCGACATCTGTTGGACATATGTCTCGACATCTGTCCGACATATGTCATGACAACTGTCCGACATCTGTCATGACACCTGTCCGACACCTGTCCGACAACACATGTTTTTTGTCATGACATCTGTCCGACAACTGTCCGACAACTGTCATGACACATGTCAGGATATGTATTGTTTTCATCGCATAATAATACGCCCAATACATATCCTGACAGGTGTCGGACAGTTGTCATGACATGATGTCATGACATGTGTCGGACAGTTGTCAAGACATGGGTCATGAAGAAGTAAAGTTTATCCTAAATTTTCAATTGCAATTTTGAAGCCGATGTGCGCCTTTGGTCTTCAATATTTTTATCTCATTTTGTATCTGCAGTATTTATTGAGGATTCAAAATTGTAATTCATAGAAAATTTGTAAAATTGAAGTATATCAACCATATTTTATGATTTTATCTCCTCACATCCTGAAAAGCATGAAATTACTGTAGCCAATATCTAATTTACTAAATCTAATTAAATTTAAAAAATTCTCACTTCAGTGGTTGATACCATTTATGCGGCAATGGTTCATAATAATTTTTATGTAAAAACGCGATCAATGCAAGTGCATATCGGATATGGTATATAAACGAATAGTTTATATTTTATTAAGGCTTTTTTCTGTCTTTTATATTTTAAGGCTTTTTTACCATTTTCAATAATTTAAGGCTTTCTTGTTTGAAATTTGAAATGATGGGTTAATTATATTAAAATAACAAAATTTTAAAGATATGTTTATCGCAAAAAGGTTAGAAGAACAACAGATGACAACAACATACTACTGGTATTGTTGAAGAATTACAGGGTAATAATAATAATAATATACTTGTAGAGCAACAACAAGAACTTGTAGAAAAAAAGAAAAAGCAACTAAAAGTGAACTGCGAGCAGTTTCACAATAACGTTTTTTTTCACAATAGCGTTTTTTGAAAAACTTCGGTGTCGATCATAAAACAAGCAAAATATGTGCACAAAGTAAACACATGTGCGCATTATCACAAATATTGGTTCCTTGT
>VKHH01006283.1:0-21986 GCA_015144975.1 Epipyxis sp. PR26KG
CTTTTAATTCTCTATCTAATGGCTTGATGAGATTTTTTAGATTGTGCATGGAAATGCATATATTCCAAGCGGGGGGGGTATTTACCGCGGGGGGGGGGGGGTTACCATGTCTGGGATTATGTATAAGAAGATTATGCATTTGAAAATTATGTAATGAACAAAATAAAATCGACTGATGAATGATCATAATACAACATGATGTGGTTTTCACTCGTACCTATACAATACCGGATCACGCATCGTTCCATTCAAACTACTCATATCAATCTTAGCTCGAAGACAGTATGATTGAGCGGTCTTGTCACCGAGGAGGAGCTTCTCAAACAAGTCAAGATTTGTTTTCACATCCAAATTACGATTTTTGGATTCCTTGTGCACCATTCGCTCAGCCTGTGAATAAATAAAACGTTATCAAATACTTTATTACGAATAAGTTGATTATATATATTGTATGATGAAAACATGAAATACGTATTTTAAATACATTATTTATTGTGCAAATTATCAACCTGCATTTCTTCCTGATCTGTGTTGTCCATGTATGCTTTACCTTCTGAAATCATCTTTCGAGCAAGCTAAATACAATAGAATCATCGACTAATTAGATGCTAATGTGTATAATATGATGTGCATAACATGAATGAAAATAAGTGTAACAAACCTCTTCGCATTTCTGGAAATGATCACTTGAGTGAGACACCTAACAAACAATAAGGAAGTTATGTTAAAAGAGTTTTATTCTGATAAACACATTAAAGAAATGAGGTTAATAAATATCATGGACCATATGTAACCCACTTTTGATTTAAATACACAGTATTATGATAAGATTGCAGTATATATTGATAATATTACTTTATCTGCTTTCACTGACAAGGTCTCCAAGTCATGTAAAATATTCTCTTCGAATTCTTCCTTTTCTTTCGATGGATTGGTGTCATCAAATCTAACCAATAGCTTGCCGTGATAACGTTGTGCATAATACTGATTAAGCAATACAGCTTTAGCATGTCCTATATGAAGGTATCCCGATGGTTCAGGAGGAAAGCGAGTGCAAATCTGACCATCAATAGCTCCTTCTAATGGAGGACATGATCCACCGTCTTCAACTGCAGCATTATTTTCCTTAACACTTACTTTTGCAGCATCCTTATCTTTTGTTGCGACTTTCTCTGTTGTAGTACCATTCGCTCCACCTTTCACGGTGGGTATATACGATACAGGAATTGGTGTAATAACTAGTCGAGGAGATGTCAAATTGTGCCATCGGAACACGTTAGAAAAGGTTCCTGATTGACTTTTTGCATCAAACTTTGAATTGTTCAGTGCAAGTAATACAGCTAAATCAGCTAAAGTGAATGAATCACCAACAACATAAGTGTTATCTTTCAAGTGATCTTCAAGTAATGTTGGAAGACTTGTCGCAAATGCTGGTGATAAAGAGGCAAAAGAATAAACCTCAAGCCATTGATCAATTTGGGATGCACGCCATGCATTATTGCCCAACAATTCTTCATTGGATGATTTTGCAGATCTCACAAGATATTTGGCTATATTAACATCGCCAGATATGGAACCCGTTGATGTAGAATCTTGTTCAGTTGATGAAAGTAATGGTAGATGAGGATTCTTGTCTACAATATATTTAATTGAAGGGTAGCTTAATAAAACCTCCACTACTCTGCTTAAATCTGGAGCATTTCCTATACTATAAGTAATACTCAGTGGTGAAGTTTCATCATTGACAACAAGTTTAGAAGATGTGTTATCACTTCCGCGTTTTTCTTTTTTCAGTTGTTTCTTCGATACTGTTGTTGGCTCCGACATCAATCAATTAAAATAATAATAGTCCAAGTTGAAGATATATATTTTATATATATTTTTTGTGTTGCTAATTAAATACGAAATATTAAATAAATTGATGAAACTTTTATGTGGTGGGATAAAATGGAGGAAACATTCGGTTGTTATTGCATTAGTTCATTCAAGATAATAAACGATATATATTTCATGATTATTAGCTTGCTTATTCTGCACATTTAATGATGGACAATCATACACTCCAGTACCTGTGATACCGGAGTAAAATTTAAATCAGCAATATTTCTAGTAGTGCAGTACTCTTTCTTTAAGCGCTTGTGCTGAATGTTAAGCATGTCGTCTGAGGATGGAAAAAATCGCTTGCAATCATCAACTTCAAAATCTTCACCATTGGACAACCATCCAATAATCAAAATCATTCACAAATACCACTGTTTGGACAGATTTTCAAAGTTTGTCGTGGTGTTTTTATTTTTTCTATCTGGAATACTGTTTTACAAACATTATGAAGGTTGGGGTTGGTTTAAATCACTCCATTTTACAGTCGTAACAATTTCAACCGTTGGTGAGTTGATAGCATCTTACATCTTACAATATTCATTAGTCTACTATTATAGAGTATTTCTGATTATTTATGGTTTTGCTACACAAGAGAATTCTTCAAAATTAGAGTTATATTCATACTTCACATCATTCAGGAAACCAAATTTCTCATTTACATTTTCTTTTTTATTATTATAGGTTATGGTTATGAATATCCTTCTGATGATTTATCAAGACTTTTCACTATATTCTTCATTTTCATTGGAATATTTGTTATATTTTCTGGTATTAATGATATTATTCTGCATCAAATATCTATATTAAGGAGTAGAACGGCAGCATCTAACAATCATTTCAGAGATCAACTATTTTATAGCGTTGGAATACTAATATTAGTGTTATTTTTTGGTGCGATTTTTCTGATGTTGAATGAACATTGGAGTTTTATCGAAGCTTTCTATTTCGCGATGGAGACTTCAACGGTCAGTACGGATAATAACTTATGATAATATGAAACAGTTTTTGTTGAATGAATGAATGAATGAATGAATGATCTTATTTCTAAATTGTGTTTGGTACAAACTAATTAAGTACTTTAATAATCATAAAAATCAGGTTTAATTTTGATTTATGAATGTTATTATGATACTGTTAATAATATCGGATATGGTATCAGCTTGTTTACGATGTAGCTTACCGTGTTTTATATATTTTATATGTATATTGTGTTATTTGTATTACAGACGGTTGGATATGGAGATTTAGATATTAAATATCAATCCACTTTCATATTTTTGGTATTTTATATCCTTATTTCTACAGTAACCGTTGGCTATGCTATTAATAACTTCACATCGCTAGTTGCTGAATTGCGTAGCAATCAACTGATGGAAGATGCTTTTCAACATCGTTCAACCATCGATTATTTGTCATCGAATATGAACGATTTCAAAGGAATGAACAAAAACGAATTTATTTTAGCAATGCTTGTGCATGTCGGGAAGATTGACAAAGCAACTGATATTGAACCGCTTGCCAAGGTATGGTACGGTATATACTGCTAATCTGATAATAATATAATAATAATACTAATGATAATACTTGTTATTTCTCTAAAATCATGAAACGATGAAGGAATGAATAATTCTCTTTTATAAAATAATTCTTATTTTTTAATTGCATTGTAAATCTAAATAGAAATTTGATGAAATGGATATTAGAGGATCCGGTATGATTGGGGAAGAGGTATAATAATAATAATAACAAATAATAATAACAATAATAATAATAACAATAATAATAATAATAATAATAATAAATAATAATAATAATAATTACAATAATAATAATAACAATAATAATAACAATAATAATAATAATAATAATAATAATAATAATAATAAAGATTATATGAGAATTGCCCGAAATGATATTATTGCATTTATTGAAACTTCTTATTGACTTTGTTTGATGTGAAATATATGAGTAGGTTTCATTATTTGAATTTTGATTTTTAAATTATAATAGGAACTTTCAGTAAGAAAAAGTCAAATGTCTGTATCCAATCCTGATTATGATGATGATGAAAGCAGTGGTGTTCGAAGATTGTCTACAGTGGAACTGGTGATTAAGTCGGTATCAGGTATTTAAGACTATTATTATGCGATATAATTCATCTAGGAGAGGGTTATTTTTTATTTTTTATTAATTATTTTTTCATAGAGCCCATAGGTGCAGCTCTACAAAATGCATATCGCTCCACCGGCAGTTTCTCTTTGAATAACAGGAATTCTATGGCGAATCGTACAACATTCTCAGGTAATGAAATGAAGAGTAATAATTTGTGATTAAAATATAATATTGGCACAAGGATATTAGGAATACGATACCCTTTAATGTAGAAACCGGAGTCTTCATAAGCGAAAACTTCATAATGGATTACAATTTTATGAAGATTTCGATTTACGCACTTGACGTTTCGAATAATTCAAAGTTAGTCATCAAATGACAATTAATTATTAATGAACCGTGTACAGTGTCAGGTTTTCCAAGATACTATTTCCGGCGGTGGCACTTATCTTGTTTCGCAACCACACACTCCAGCACTTCCCATTCTTATTGATATTATACCAAAAAATCGTCTTAATACTTTCTCGCCTATCCTAAGGGATAACATATTAAATCTGTGTTGTGCTGATTGTATGTGTCATAATAACAGAACAAATAAAATTTTTGTTATTTTTATTTTGTACAATAAATAATTGGCATGTATTTATTATTCTCATTTCTAAATTGATTTATTAACGCGTTTATTTCCTCTTATTAATTTAATTATTTAGAAACGAAAGAAATGGAAATGGAAAATGTTGCTCAAAATAATCATATAACAAATTCTGAAAGTTCTTATTCTCAGAATAGCAATGCTGAGAATTCTTCTCTGATTGTTGATAATCCTATCGTTTCATCCATATAATAAGTATCAATTATTATTTTTGGACTTCATATTTTCTCCCCTTCCATTAAAATAATCAATAATAATCAGATTTTCTAGAATAATCATAGTAATAGTTACGTTATCTACCATAAATGATATTATAATCCTCGATTTTATGAATGGTTCAGAATTATAAATTATTTATTACCCATTCTTAGTCGATGGTAGCTTTAATGACTGAGAAATTATCTCGATATAAAACATGTCATATGTTATATAATTATAATCCTCATTATTTTATATGATATTACCAGTATCTTGTTGATAAATCTAATGTATCTCCTTCATATGAGTTATGATACTAAAAATCATTGATATGATCGATTTCACATGCTATCAGTTATTATTATTATTATTATTAACATTAATACTATCATTAATTTTGAAATAATCTATATTATTTGATTGATCTTGAGAATCACACTTACAACAAAAGTCAAAACAAGAGAATTTTTTATTTTGTTTTTCATTCAATTCATCAATTTGAAATGATTATTTGTATGAAATAATATACTATTGCTCATATTTCTAAGATAAAGTATTGTGCTCTGTGAGGAAAAGGTCTCTTCTTGCGAGTTATTATTGTCGTACTATCATCATCGCTGACATTTTGATTTGGACGGCGATATTCTGAATCTTTTATTCATGATGACAAGAAAGGCGTGATTCGTGCTTGGTTTCAAAAGAGAAAATGTCACATTGAGTTTGATGTCAAAATTGATGGAGATATTATTATTATTTGATGTTAACATTATTAGTTAGCATTAGTTAGCTCTTCCGCAGTGACGAGAAGGTCATTCATTCATTTAACTAAATTAACTAAAATGGACATAAAACTACATCCAAAATAAATGTACCGTGGTTACATAAGGCTTTTACCTAGGATTTACATGTATCAGAATTTTGACTAGACTAGAGACACACATCGGTAGCCTATTTTAAACATTTTATTTTAACTCAACAATTATATAAAATTTTATTTAAAGGGACAAACAGAGGTAGTATCGGACACGTTGTTTGTGTATATGTGTTTGTTTTTGATTAGCTTGGAATTCATTAAACACTACCTCCTGTGTGAACTCCACTCCCCGCAAAAAAAATCAGCAGCAGAACAGAACATATATTTTATAAGATGATATAAAAAGTTATTGTACATGTACAGTATATATTTATATTATTATTTATGAAGTAGTGATAATAACAACAATATGGAATCAAAGAGATCTATTGTATTTTTTATAGGTGGAAACCCAGGTACAATTGAGTTTTACGATCATTTAATAGAAAATTTAACCTTCAAAAGAGATAAATCTTTTGTATATGCATTTGAATATATCAACCATCATCTATCCAATGCAGCATTTGATACCGAGGAGAATAACTATGAGAATGACGATTCAACCAATATTGGTAGTGAAGAAAATGACAATGATTATATTATATATGGATTAGAAACCCAAATTGCAAATCAGATGATGAAAATTGAAGGGATAATTGAGGATTATGATAACTCTTCAGATAACGATGTAACAATCATTGGGCATAGTATAGGGTGCTACATTGCAATGAATATACTCGAAAGAAGTGAAATGGTTCGAAAGTTAACTAGGAAACTTATATTTATTATGCCGTTTATATTATGGAAAAATCTCCCAACTTGGCACAGATTTTCTTTAGACTTAACATATCATCACCGAAAAGTCGTAATAAACATAATCAAATACTTGTTAGAAGCATGTCATAGTCTAATAAATGGAATTGAGTCATATTTCAAGTTTTCTGTCAGTGAATGGCTTGTAACATATTTTATTTCTCATAAAAATACTTCGTTTATTAATTCACCCTCTTACAATTACAAGATAAAGAAAATATTATTAAGTTTATATAGTAAGCGATTAATTGATAATTTTTTTGCAACAGGCTTGGATGAAATTGAATGGATCCGTGACGATGAAAAATGGACTATCCAAGCTGTTCAGACTATCGCCTCTTCACCTGTGATTGATAAATTTCATTTGATTTATACAACTCATGACAAATGGGCACCAATTGAAGATATTTTCTTAATTAAAAGTATTTTTATGACAAATGAATATAATAGTAATGGTAATGATGTTCAAAATAAATTATCATATAAAATATTTCCGAATATTCCTCATGCATTTGGGTTAAGTGAAGAAGCATCTAATATGATATGCAATGAAATAATTGATTGTTGGAACAATAATAAAGAACGAAAAGAATCTATAGACCCAACTACTCAATCTCGATTATTTTCAAATGGTTTTCATAGGATGTGTGTGATACATGTCCTAGCTATAGGATCGATGCTTGGATTATGCTTACTAACACTTGACAGAAAATGAAGAAGAAGATAAGTATATCTCTACTATTCAAAAAATAAAAATGAAATTTAGCATTTACTTCAAAGGAAACTCCATATTTAAATCATTTAAAAGTGAAAATAAAATGAATTCTCATCTTCATTAGGTATCCGTAGACTGCATTGCTATTATGTGATGAATGTTGCGACATATTTAGACATTACTAACCCATAATTAGTACTGCTTGATTCTTGCTATCGTACAGTATGAAATATTTGAGTTTTATTATTTATCGTAGAAGGGTGAATGATCCAACAATAGATGTTTATTATAACACTTTCCTTATGACGAAACTGATTAAAATTAAATAAATATAACCATGCCAATCTATTTAGCCCCTTCAAGGGCTTTCCAATCCAATTGAATATAACAATAAATATATATATAATATAAAGAACAGTAATTATGTGTATTTAGTCAGCCAATCCATTTCTAAATAATAGCTTTGATAAAATGAAAAATCAATTTAAAAAAAATTAAGTCCACGTAAAAACGGAGGGAGTCCAATAACAAGAAACGGGAGGGATGATAAATTTGAATTTAAATAATTAACAAAATTGTAATAAAGTGAATGACAACCCCCGGTTTTTAAATGACCCCCTGATATGAACCCTAAAAACTTGCTAGGGGAATCTTTGCTTTATTTTAATTTTTATTGTTTGAAATGGTTTTGTAATTTTCCTTTTAAGCTTTACCTTTTATATCCATGATTCCAGGGATTCGGTAATAATGGTAAAGAAGCCATATCAATCATCAATAAACATCGTAACTCAATTATCGAAGAAACCGCTCCTTGATAATTGTTCATTGATAAAACAGTACATTCATTAGAAGCGAAAAATCATCTTTAAATAATGAAGAGTGAAAAATCGTTGAGAAATGCTCAAAATACAGTATAGTGTTGCAGAAAAATTATTGTTAATTGTTGTTATTAATCTGGGGGAGATATCTTCAATATGGCAATTTTGTTGCAAAAAAATCTCAAATCCAGAAATGAGTTTTTGTGGTGGTGGTGGTGGGGAAATGTTGCACATTATTTCAAGTTATTATTTTACTGTACTCTTCTTTGTACAACCGCATTTCGATGATGTATATTTTTTAATAGCAACAGGCCAAAGATGATATCAGGTCCTAAAAGTAATGTGATGATAGTTTCTGATGATTCGCTATTTTTTATGATCCATTTCCTGTTTTTTAACCATATAATACTAGATATTTGAGAACCATGGGTGCATTTAATGGCCAACTATATGTCTCGACCATAAAACAATACGATACAATCAATAATCATTAATAAAGCAAATATTATAATAAATAATAGGTCGGGGAGAGTGCATATATTATAGATCATCCCTAGTTCAAAAACTGAAACTAGATTCCAAGAAATATTTTTATGACTCTCAATTTAACCCTGTCATCAATTCGCATAAAATTCGTCCCAACCCATTTTTCTTTGATCAGCATATTGATCCAGCGCTTCCCATTCAGTAGGATCCTCAAGATTCAGCTGAGAGGCTCGGTAGATCAGACCAGGCGAATTGTGGCAAGAATTTGCGAGATTGCGATTTTTTTCCAGGTGAATGTCGGAATGATTAGGTAACTTTGCATGAAGACCATTGCAATGAAGAACTTCTCTCATCATAATTGCATCTGAAACACAGAATATTATTTTGAATGCTTTTGAATTGAAGCTATTAGTTGCTAGTTCAACTATATAACTCCGTAAATTCTCATTGATTGGGGCTGTAATTTTCAAGTCGATTTGATCCAGAATGATAACGGAATTCTTGGGTAAAAACTCACTCATAGGGCGACCTTGTGGAATTTTCAAATATTCGGATTTTGCAAAACTGTACTGCCACACTCGAACAGTTTCAACTGGATTCTAGGGTTTCTGGATCTGAGACGATCAATTGTCATTTTTATGAATGTTGATTTTCCTGAGCCTGCAGGAGCACCAAAGACAAATAATCCATACAGATCACCTTCAATTTTTGACACAATATTATCAATCAACACATCGGGGATGTACTGCCGTGTGACTTTATCGTAAGACTTTTAGTTCAACGAAATATGACCAACAATGAGCCTATTGAAATCATACCAACTGAAATAATCCGTCACGATGTGTTGATTGATAATATTGTGTTGGTCGACCCAAGTTTTTGCAAATTGCGAAAGTATACCTCCAATGAAACCACCGACTAGTCCAGAAAAAGTAGATATCGGCATCAAACACTAAGACACTAAAAGATATTAAATCATGTAAAGCGGCAGGTTCTAATGCTGAATGATTATCCAAAAAAAAATGATGCGCGTGTAACAAACTACAGTACTATATGTTATTTAAAAGAAGGTCAATTTATGTGAGAAATTCATGTTATCTATGTAATTTTAATGATTTTATGTGTGTAATCCAGTAATTACTATATATATAATATATATTATACATGTGAAATTTGAAATTTATGTTCCCATTCCTGTTTCTAGTTTCTTTCATAATTTAATTAAATACGCTAGTATTTATAATAATATTTAATTTAATAATTCTGATTTCAGTTTCTAATCATTAGATTATAATAATATGACTATTCTATCATGCTGCAAAAAAAAAAAACTCCAGTTTTGCAGAAACTCGAGTTTCGGAGCCCTTATTATTGTTATTATGAATTCCCTTATTATGCTATTATTAAAAAATTCTAATGAAAACTATTTTGCATAATATAACTTATATGTAACTAGCTAGTAGTTATAAAGTATCCCTGATATCCTGATATATCTTGCAATAACAACTTTTAATATAACAAAATAAGTATTTTATTGAAAAGATGAGATAAACGCATTGCTTGATTGCTTCAATATTTTCAATTCATAATTCGTACATACGGTAGTATGACGAGAAGAACATGGCAGTTGTTTTCAATATTGTATATATCATCACATCTACCAACCCGATGTAACGCTTTACTATCCTTTAGAAATATATTCCTTCTGTCCAAGCAATTCGTTAGTAGAGTGTATAGTTCAAAATTACAAATTGAGTCCACAATTGCAATTCCAGGTCACGTTTATATGGTTGCGACTCCTATTGGCAATAAAAATGATATCAGTAAACGAGTAAGTCCTGCAATACATCTTATGTTGTTGTTATGTTTATATATAGTAATGTAATGTAAATTTTTATTTATTTTATAGGCTGTTGATATCCTATCAAACGTCGACTACATATGTGCTGAAGATACGAGAAATTCGATTAAGTTGCTGAAATTGTTAGATATTCCTTTCAAATCGATGATAAGTCATCATGAACATAATATCAAAGAATCAATTCCGAAAATATTAAGTATGGTTAGAAATGGATCGTCGATAGCGGTTGTATGCGATGCTGGGACACCTGGTATAAATACTACAGCATGATTTTGGTGCTATTGAAGTATTACATCTTTGTATTCACCTCACCTGCTTTCATATCGATAAACTGTTTTTCATTTTATTCTTTCTCTGAAGGAATATCTGATCCAGGTTATGAGTTAGTTCAAGAACTATCATCGCAAGGAATCCCGATCCATCCTATTCCCGGACCATCTGCAGTGATGGCAGCATTATCTGTAAGTGGATTCCATTCCTCATTGTTTACATTCATTGGATTCCTTCCATTCAATGGAAAGCAAAGACAAGATAAAATAGATTTAATAAGGAAAACTCATCATACTATCGTGTTGTTCGAAGCACCTCACAGGATATTAGAGACACTTGAGGTTTGAGATTACCTACAGTATGGTCAATTATATGTCGATAAATATGAATTGCTTGTCATTACTATATGCCATATCCCACCCATGTGTTGAACTATTTGTTTGACATATATTTATTCACAGGAGCTGTGTGGTTTTTCCCGTATTCGCACTCGATCCTGTGTGTGTGGACGAGAAATAACTAAGATTTATGAAGAATTTCATCGTGGAACTACCTTAGAATGCTTGGAGTGGTTGAAAATTATGAAAGAAAATAGAGAAGAAAGTCAAGCAGATAACTCTGCGACGGTAAGGATTTTTAGTTTCATGATTATGTTAGGTTATGTTGAAGAAACTATTATAATAATAAAATAAGAATAATTTTTTATCACATCATTAGTATGATTATTATAATCACAGCAAAATAATTAGAATATGATATGATTTCATGAAGCAATATAATAATGTCTGTTATTGTTTGGTATCATAATAAACTATTAACTTGACACAAATTACCGTGGATCTATCGAGGAAGAATATCCAATTACATCCAAAAAATGATTATAGACTTTTTCTCACTCTTGTGTCTCGTCACTACGGCTCTCATTGCTTTGATTCGCTATTCAATTCTAAATATAACACTTAAATAATAAACCAACTCCGAGGTGGCAACCCCGAGAAGATGTTGTGAGCTACATTATAACATGATGAAGATATGAATGAAACTCCAATATTATATCTAAATTATCATGTGATGGACTGTTCATTCATTCATTAATACAGGGATTTGTTGTGTTTTTAATTTTAGAAAAATATGATTCGAGGGGAGTTCACGATTGTATTAGGACCCATTGTCAATAATAACCTCATCTCACTGGATTATACTGATGATGATGAAGAATCGAGTGCTGTTAGCGGCAAGCATGATGATGAAGATAATGACCATGGACATGGACATATACTAGAAAAGAGCAAGACTAGCAACAAAGTGAAAATAAAAAAGACATTTTTTAATAAATTAATGAACAAGGTTGAAGATGATAGGATATCACCATCTGAAAATCATGGTAACGATGGTGATGATGACATTTATGGTAGCAGTTCGATGATAGCAAATAAAGGTGAGTCATAAGCGAGTGTGAACACCTGGTCTAGTGTACGATATATTTTCCCTCCTAACAAATAACAAACAAAGTTAATAATATTTATGTGGAGAAATGTCAGATGTACATTTAATATATATGATAATATGATATGATGCCCAGATAGTGGCTATTAACGGTATTTATTTGATGGAATGATAATATTGACATGTGATGAGCAATTATAAAGTTAAAAACTCTTCGGAGCTTTGATTACCCCGGTTATGTTTTGTTTATATCCAATCCCTTCATTATTCACACCATATAATCATAATCATGCTCGTGATAATGTTCAATATGCATATCATACCGGTATCTATAGATGCACATGGTGACAGTCCTTCAAACAAGCCCATCTCTATAGAAGATGATATCGATGGTATCACAGCAGAACAGTTCCAAAAACGATTAATATCATATTTATTATCTCTTCGCTCAGAAGGATTCAAACGATCTGATGCTGTGAAAATGACGGTGAAGAAGTTTAAAGTGGCGAAAAGTGTTGTGTATGCTTTAGCATTAAAGATTGATAACTGGTGACCTTCCAGGACACAAGCATACATGTCTACTCGGACACACGCCTACTATTAGCATGTGCAATGGAATTGATAATAACTATAACTTCTTGTTGAGAATATGAGCTTAATAGCTTAACACACACTTACTTTATCATGATAATCTAAAAGTAGCATGACATTATTTGAGTTGCTAAAATAAAGCATAGTATTAATAATTAATATCATTTACAACCAAGCAGTCAATGACATCATGAAACAATGACACAATAGCAATAGAACAATTATACTAACTTATTATTAATGATCGCATATGTCGCATGCATATTTATGTTACGTTTCTCTATCCTCCGACTGATTGGCTAACATGCTGTTTATGCTATTTGCTATGCTCATCAAACTAGTTAACATCAATTACTAAAAAATGACATTATTTTTATGGTTCCAATACTGTGTTAGTTTGAATGTGTGATGTATTTTAAGACAGAAAAATGGGACTTGAAGAGCTAATTTTCATGACTTCCATACCTCCTCTCTGTGCGGTGCCAGGGATTTGATGCACCTTTTTAAGCTATTGCAATAATAATCGTCGAATCTATTTATTATTTGCTGAGATCGATAAAAGAAGCCTGCTTTGCTCATCATAATTAATTATAAATCATATTGTGATTCATTATCATCAGTTTCTTCTTCATAATTACCATTACCAAGCGACTGCCAACGGCGACGATTCTCATCATCATACTTGTGTGGACATTCCTTCTCATTATGATCATATTCTGCACAATAATCACACAGCTCCTTCAACCGTTCATCAATCGATCTGTTCCCGCCCTGGTCACTGTGACTATTACTACGACTATGATTACTATTATGACTAGTACTACCCTTGCTCGTCCGATTATTATTAATATGTGTTGGTATTGAATGAGGCAGGGGATGGTTAGGGGAGGGTACTTCATCCGGATTAATTCCACATGCTTGCAACTCTTTCCTTGCTATTACCTCACGCTCCCTCATCTCCTGCTTTTATAATTACATCAAACAATCAGCTATACATCATACATTATATATCATACATGCTACTGCAATCAGCTTACTATTATATTGATTATTATATTATAATCTACAATACCAATCGATGATGAAATTATGTGTGTAAAACACAAACCTGACTTCACCTGACGTGACATGTTATAACTATTATTATTATTTTAAAATATGTTTTCTCATTCATGATGATAGCCGATCCCGGGGATCCACGAAAAACAAATAAAAAATTATTGTCGTTAAGCTTGAATAAAACAACATCACACTATTATGCTTATCAAAACTTAAGCATTATACATAATAATGGGTCAAGAGTATGATGATTCGGCTAGACTAGCCTTTCCTATGCTACACAGGAAGAAGAAAGAAACTGTATGAGGATTATAATAATAACATAGTCACCTGTCGGAATGATTCTGTGCTAGCTTCTGTCAGCAGATATATAATATTATCTAAATGCTCTGATCGTACATACAGGATATTATAAGATCCTATCACATTCATTACATATAACAAGTTAATATTGTACTTGGATATAGATAATATTCTAAAATATAATATAATAATAATAATAGATTATTGTGTCTTTTTATTCAAAATAATTCCAATAAATAAAATAATAATCTTGTTTTTGATCGATAATAATGGTGATAATATATGTTAGTATTATTTCTATTATTATTATATTATTTAATAATTATATTTTACTGTTGTGATTAAGAGCCAGCACATACTGTAGTGTACGGTAGTTAGGTAGATTATATTCAAAAAATATTACGACCTAACACCTTTGCTTATAATTATAATATTTGCTACATCAGAATGATACCGTCACAGCAATGAGAAGCCAACAGTCATCACAATTGCAGTTAATTATACCTGTTGGTTTCTTGAGTTTTCGTAAAGTATCATCTGATAATATGTTATTATCTTCATCATCACATACAGGGCAGCGTTTCTTCTTCTTCCGAAAATATGATTCGATACAACTTCTACAAAATCCATGTGAACAAAACAGAATCGATGCTTCGATCATTGGCTTTGAGCAAAGAACACATAATAGATTAGAGTATAATGAACTAATATCGATTATACATGTGGTAGTGGTGGATGAAGAAGATTTATTTGAAGGTAAAGTAGGATTATGTGTTGGATTTATTGATGATTTATGGTTAGGAAGGATGGTCATACTTTCACTGACATGAGATACCGTATGATTATAATTGTTATTATCATTATTAGGTTGAACAGTCTGAATACTATTTGATTCATTATTATTATTATTATTATTATTATTATTATTATTATTATTATTATTATTATTATTATTATTAGGATGATCATCATTGGACGATAGCAATTGTGATAATTTCCTTTTCTCAGAGGCTTTATTATTTTCATTCATTTTCACTTCATTATTATTCGTGATATGATGAGCTGCAGGATGACAGTACAAGTATTTCACACAAACATCACTTGCTCTGATGGATGATCCCACCGGATGATTATAAACTCCACCAAACTGAATGATGTCTTTGTCACGTAACATATGATACTCAACTCGAACATTATTCACAAATATCCCATTTAGTGCACCAACATCGCGAATTATTAACTGGCCTACAAAATATAACACATGCTTATAGTTACTTCGACTGGAAGTGGTTCGAATGACTTTGATCTTTACCTAAAGAATCTTTGATGATCTCAGCATGTCTTCTCGAGATAATATCTTTATCATTCTTCTTTGCAACTATCTGTATATCAACGGGATACATTCTGGAGCCACGACCAACTACAATAGGATTCTTTGGGATATTCAAATCGATTCGCTGAGGAATATGACACCCTTTGGGTTGCAACTCAACTTCAGCTATAAACAAATCGCATACATAATCATAAAAATTAGAGCCCTAACAACATCAATCAACTGATTGAAAACTTGTACATACAATTATTCATTATTTAGTTGAATTACATTTATAAATTAAAAACTACCTTTGTTTGTATCATTTACAACACTAATTGATTGTTCATGATAGTTTCCAGATATTAGTAATAAGTATGGATATTGAGGGGAAGAAATATCGATGTTTATAATTTCCATAATATTTTTAGCGAAAAAGTAAGACAGTATGGAGTGGTGAATCTAAAAATGGAATATAATTTATATAAATTTAAGCAAATAATCGCTTAAATGTAATTTCGAATCGTGAGATAAATTTGATGGGAATGATTAGTTATAGAAAAATATAATACTTTTAACCAGTCATCATCAATATTGATTTTTAGTCTTACTTAAGAAATTACTAGTAAGCTATTCAGTGGAAATGTTCAGTTTAAATGTAAATGACTTATACTCTGGCCTCTCTGGTGATATAGAAGTTGAAATATTTATCATAACGTTTACTGAAATAGAAAAAAGACACAGCACAACCACTCTGAATTGTATCTCAATATTGCTGTCAATTCTCTAACAAATAGTTTGGAAAATAATGATAAAAAAGGCACTCGCGATCAACTAATAACTGTATTATTATTAATTTATTGTAATAATTAATAACACTTTTTTTGAAAAATTCATTCATTCTTCCATCGAATCCATTTTTTATCAACAACTAACTTGCCCCTTTTTTGATGGATATCACATATAGGGCTCTCTGTTATGTTCTTTAGCTTGTTCCTCTTGTTTAGTTTAATTGACATGATTTGCTCATTAATTAATTCATTCATTCATTCACATATTCATACTCACAAAAAAAAACTACCAGGCGGTATATATTATATAGGGGGGGGGGATAATCCAATAATATAATAATAATATATAATAATAATAATATAAATAACAAAACGGAATACACAATATCACATTATCTATTCGTGCATTTGATTGCCATTTTACATGTTATGTATGCTTATCTTTTTCTTTGTCGCTTCTAACTTGAAATTCTTGTTCAAAGTTCAATCGCTCAAAACCTCCATCATCTCATTACACAAAAACTTAAACTTATTTACGCAACCAACAGGAAAATTTATGGCTGCGACTACTGCAATTAATGAAATAGGACCAAAAATATCTAGTGATTCTTTACTTCGCAGTCAGATCAATTCTTATCAAAGGGAAAGTAGCAATAAAGTTGTTGCATGCTCAGAAGTTCATCTAAAAGGATTGGAGGGAACTGAAACTGAAACTACTGTATATCAGGTACGATTAATATATTTGCACGTTGATTCCACTCAAAGAAATTTCTTGTTTCTTTTTTAATTTATTTGTAACTTAGACTTATTTATTTGAGCATAAATAATGCTACCTTAAACTAGTTTAAAATAGTGTTATTGTGTGATAGGTTACTTTGGACGATTCCGTTTTATATCCAGAAGGAGGTAATAGTGCATTTCTGTAATACTCAATCTAATGTTATTGAATCTAAAATGAATTCAAATCTAAGCATCTCAGATTTTAGTTAAATAAAATAAATGATGAAATATGAAATAAAGTTTTTTTGTTGATGATCTTCATGAAAGGTGGACAGCCATACGATTTGGGTTTTGTGGATGGTTTACAGGTTTTGAAAGTGGTGAAAGGTTCTCAGGATAATCAAGTGATTGTAGAGCTCGAAAAGCCTTTGTCTGTGGGAGACACAGTAAAATGTGAAGTTGATTGGACTAGAAGATACGATTTCATGCAACAACACACGGCACAGGTATTATTTCTTTGAATATGAATATTCTCAATCAATATGAAGCACTAGCATACTATAGTTAGGTTTGTTACGGTTCGAGTGAAGTACTATTATATTGTTACAGTATTATGTAATACTTTCTCCATTCCGTTTGACAAGAACTCTTAAGTATATGATAACTATCATTTCATTGTGGTTAACATCATAATAATTTTATTTCGAATTATTATTGCATATTAATGCTAATTTATAATATGAATAGCACCTTTTTTCTGCAGTTGCTGATAAACTATATCAAGCTGATACAGTTGGATGGTCGTTAGGAAATGATAATGTTGCCGTTGACCTACAGACAAGGGATGGAAGCTATTTGACTGCTGATCAAATTAATCATATAGAATACGAAGTCAATGATATGATAAGGAAAGGAAGTCATGTTGATTGGAAAATTGTGACAAAAAATGAATTATTGAGTCATAAAACATCAAATGAGAACAGCAACAACCAACCAACTGGTACCTCTATCCTTACTAATCACTTATTTGTTATTAATTATTATTAATTATTATGGCTTGCATCATGTGATATTTAATTTATTTTGATCAAATTATTTAATATTAATCATATTATTTTGTATTATTCTAGAAGGAGTGGATCTATCTTATCTTCGTGGAGCACCAAAAGGAGCAGCATTGGAATTGGATGAGTTGCGAATGGTGTGTATTGAAGGCCTTGATCTGAATCCATGTGGAGGGACTCATTTACAATCATTAAGCGAGATCAACATTCTCAAAATATTATCATATGAGAAAGATCGACAAGCAACAAGAGTGAGATTCCTCGCGGGTAATCGAGCTTTGAGTTATTTTGATGAGTGTATTAAACGAGAGTCTATAATTAACAGCAAATTATCTGTTCCTTCAAACCAGCAGGTATACCTGGTAGTTACCCTAGATCCTATATCATAGGATGTTATGTACGAATGAAAACACGATGTCATATGATATAATATTACGTTATAGCATCATTATTAGTGCTACTGTATGTATCAGTCGTACTGATTTATAAAAGTCTTGATAAATATAATAATACAAAAGCATCATAATAACAATTGTAATCGATTCTAACATAACTTGAATCAAGGCAATTCAGTGAAGGGGTTGTTAAAAGACCTGATTTTGATATTTTGATGGCTGATATTTATACATACATTATTCAAAGAATTATGATATGAATCTTAACTTCGCATACATTATTATATCATACTATTATTATATTGATAATTCCTCTTAATTTTTTTGTAATAATAATTATTATTATAGATCAGTTCGATTGATAAATTAATTAAAGACAAGAAGGATAGTTTGAAGAAGTTTGATTTGTTTTCTGAGGAGTTATCAATTATGTTAGGAAATAGTCTGAGTGATAATATTATGAGACAATTGCAATCCTCTGAATCATCATTATCATCATCATCATCGCCTGTACTCATCGCTCATCATCGAAGTAGCTCTGATTTGAAGTTTCTTATCAAATGTGGAGAAGTTATTATTTCATCCGTTCATCCATCTGTGAGTAGTAATATTATCATTTATTTGAGTGGTGATGACTTGCTTCCATCAACTCCACCTCTACCAAGCTTCCTGGAAAACAACTCAATATCCTCCAATAATAATAATAATAATAAAAACAATAAAAAACAAGGAAATAAAAATGATACAAAAGTACCCCCTTCGGCTGCCACTGTGGCATCCGGTGCTGTTCCTGGACCATTTATATTATTTTGTAATGACAAAGAAATGATTGAAAAAATAAAACCATCTTTGTTTTCTCTAATTGATGGCAGAGGAGGAGGAAGGCCAGGCAGGATGCAAGGTTTTGCGAATGATATTAATAAAATACCTGAGATCAAAGCTTTGATCCATTCGATTTTTAACTAATAATAATAGTAATAATAATAATAATGTTAACAAAATAATAATTATAATAATAACAATAAAATTATCAAGCGGAAGAATTTTGACTTGATTATTTAAATTTTAGATTATTTATATATATTTATATAATTGGTAGTAAATGATTGTTATTTACTCGAACCCCTTTCTCTTGTCCATATTTTTTGAATTACGCTTTAAATCTTCAAATGGTTAATAAAAATATTGTGGTTTGAAGTGCCATAATCTATCATGACCACTACCATACACACTATTGTACGATGATAGTTTATATACATCATTTACGTGAAGCATAAAGAAATAAATTTATATTTGAACATAACATCATGCCACATTAACTGGATGTAACAGGATACGACTAAGTCTACAAGATCTACCGTTAGTTATATCAATAAAATATAATTAATTTTTAATTTTTTTATTCGTCAATAATTTAATCTTTTTATTCAATGCATCACTTAAACTTACAATCCTAATTGCATAATTGTGTCAAGTTTATGATAATTATTCATAAATCCAATCATTGCTATGGGAGGAGTATTCATTCAAACCCTCTTTAAACCAAAGAGATATTTCCCTCTCGGCACTCTCTACTGAGTCAGAACCATGGCAGATGTTACGGCCTACTTCTACTGCAAAATCACCTAACAAATCAATAATATTTTTCATAAATTGTATTTGTGATCAACTGATAAATACAATATTTCTCGTTAATTATACTGTAGTTGTAGTTGTGATCAATTTACAGTATTATTATTACCTCTAATGGTTCCTGGGGCAGATTCTAAAGGATTGGTTGCTCCTAACATAACTCTTCCAGTTTTCACAGCATTCTTACCTTCCCACACCTATAAATTGCGCAATATGTAATAAATCATACCATGTAAAATGTAAGTTTAAATTATGGCGAATGGATACTACTTACTACTTACCATAGCAACAACTGGTCCAGAACTCATGTATCCCATTAGCTTGGGAAAGAACGACTTCTCTTTAAGATCACGATAATGCTCTTCCAACGTTTCTTTTGATGGGGTGGTTAACTTCAAGCCTTTTAACAAATATCCTTTTGCTTCAAAGCGAGTAATGATTTCACCAACCACACGTCGTTGAACACCATCTGGTTTGATCATGATATCTACAATAGTTTTTCATACAATTACCGTAAGAATATTCAGCAAACAGAGAAAATTATTACTGTGCGCTATACTACTGTGCATGAATTTCGATTCAATACATACATGTTCTTTCTTTATTATTCATTAGAAGTGGAGTGGACCTCATTCCTATTCTGGACTGACCATGAAAACCAATCACTGAATTTAATTGCAAGAATGCTATCAAAGCAAAAATTATAGTAAACATTGTTTGAATTTTTACCAGGTTAAGTTGTTAACAAAGTTGATATGAATAATAAAAAACAACAACATCAACATCCATCATGAATTTCATATTTTATATGGTGTCAACTGTTTCATCAATAAATTTTATGGAACTCAGAAAAAAATCCAAACACGGAACACAACTCGCAGTCAATTATATTTCTTACAACTTTTTCTCCTGCAGGAAAGAGGTTTAATGAAAATCTATTGAAATTTAAAGTTCCTACTATAATTAAATTAATTGATTTATAAAACTAAAAAACTAAAATGTTTAGAGTAAACAATTTTCGACATGTTTTACATGTAATTATAATTTTGTTAATCAGGATTATCACATGCAATGGTTTATCAAATTGTTTGCAATTTAATCAACAATTGACTCCTGGGCAATACTTGGTAAGTGCAAATGGATTGTATGTCATGCGAATGAATACCAATGGCGGCGTATGCATTTATCCATCGTCGATATTACAAGGAACAGTTGCATCCGATTGGTGCTTTACTGGTACCAATGCTAGTCCTGCAAACCTTGTATTTCAAGGTGATGGAAATTTAGTTGCTTATTCCACTACCGGCTCATATTATATAGCCACAATGTCGTACGGAGTCGGTGCAACTTATGTAATTTTGCAAAATGATAGAAAAGTTGTTATTTATGACGGGACCGGAGCTGTGAAATGGACATGTAGCAGTCAAACTTCTCCTTGCACAGCAACTGCAAATAGTATTGCTGGACAAACTTGTGTAACAATTGCAGATCCAACGATTACACCAACCTCTTCCCCTACCGTAAAGCCTTCCAGTAAGCCAACAGGTCCATCAGCAAAGCCCACCAGCTCTCCTACATCAAAGCCCACTGCTTCTCCAACGTTATACCCATCCGCTTCTCCTACTAATATTCCAACCGTTTACCCAACAATTTCTCCAACACCTCGCCCATCTTCTTCTCCATCCAACTCTCCAACAATATTCCCATCTAATCCTCCATCAAGCTCTCCAACTAATGTACCAACACCAACTAGAGCACCGTCAAATACTCCATCATCTGTTCCAACATCCACTCCTACTGCATCTCCTTCATCTGTTCCAACATCAAAACCTACTGCATCTCCTTCATCTGTTCCAACATCCACTCCTACTGCATCTCCTTCATCTGTTCCAACATCCACTCCTACTGCATCTCCTTCATCTGTTCCAACATCAAAACCTACTGCATCTCCTTCATCTGTTCCAACATCCACTCCTACTGCATCTCCTTCATCTGTTCCAACATCCACTCCTAC
>VKHH01006284.1:0-21977 GCA_015144975.1 Epipyxis sp. PR26KG
TATTATGATATTTCTCCTTTTTATGGCTGATAAGTTTGAACAAAAAAATAAAACATACAAATATCTCTTAAAACATAATTATTATTATTATTTTATTTTAGATATCAAGATATTCAATCGTTTTTGCAGAATATTGGACAAATACTAGAGGTAATTTTATAATAAACTATTTGATTTATTTAAATGATAAACAATGACCTATCTCATTTTCAACCCCATCCCCTATATTTCTATCATAATCATTTATTTAATAAATGCAATTATCTCTTTAAACATTATTACTATTATTACTATCATTAAATAATGTATATATTATTTATTATTATATTATTATATTATTATTCATCAAAATATCAAACAGCTTAATTTATAAAATGTATATATTATTATATTTTTTCTCCATTTTATGGCTAATAAGTTATAACAAGAATATACAACATGCAATTAACTCTTTAATTATTATATTTTATAAAATCATTATTTATAATTATTATTTGTTGCAGTTATATAACATAGAAATTCCAGTGAAGTTAGAGACAGACCAATTTTTCCTTGCAGATTATAATTCTCAAAAATATGATGATTTAGAATTTTCCCTTTCATCAAATGATAATAATAATAGTAATAATAATAGCTCTAGCATATCTGTCGTTGATATCGAAGGATTAATTGACAGTCAAAGTTGTAAAGGAAAAGAAGACATAATAAATGATAATAATGATGAGAATCTTCATAATAGTAATGAAGATCAAGAGAAAGAAGAAGATAACAGCGATGATGATGATAATGATGATTAATCAAAACATATTTATATTAGTTTTATTTGTTTTCTCAATCACTGCCTTACCTTGTTTGTTAATTATTACTTTATAAAAATAATAATATTGTTATGATAATAATAATAATAATAATAATAATAATAATGAAGATAATAATAATAATAATAATAATAATAATGAAGATAATAATAATAATAACAAAAATAATAATAATAATAATAATAATAATAATAATAATAATAATAATAATAATAACAATAATAATAATTGTTATTTTATTATTATTATTATAATGTTTTAAGAGATATTTGATCTTTTATTTTCTTGTTCAAACTTATCAGCCATAAAAAGGAGAAATATCATAATAATGATAATAAAAAAATAGTTTGATTATGAAATAATAATAATATGATAATAATAGCAATTTTGTTAAAATATTCATAAACTTCATAATATTCTTTAATTCATCTTAAATATAATATTACTTTCTTTTTTGTGATATTTTTAAGATAAAATGTTGATACACCATAATGTTATTTATTTTACTAAAAGGGGAAATATTTTTTTTCAAATAAAATTTATATTAAATATTAAAATATGAATAAATAATGATATCCACTTCATCATGTCTTGATCAACTATATGAAGTTTATAATAGCTTAACCTTATACTATAATAAATATAGATCTAAATTAATGAATGAACATCATTCACCGGTGAGTATCAAGTATATTACTATCCCATATCTGCAACAATAATAATCATATAAAAAACAAGTTCCATTTTTATATTTTTTTAAAATAAAAATAACAGAAACTCGAATCAACATAAGTATGATGAAATTTAATTCTCGTTTTTTTTAAAGTTGAAACGCTTGGAGTAGTTAATAAAATACGAGTATCATACAAATTCAAATATTTTATTATTATACTTAATTTTAAACAATTATAATTTAAATATAATTGATAATTATAATATAAATGATAAATAAAATTATAATTATTAGCAATCATTTCATACCATAATGTCGTTCAATATCATTAAATAATACACATGCTGTCATGATAGGACAAGGTATACCAGATGAAAGTGATAATGACATAATACGCCTTGCAGCATTATGATGTCTTAAAATATTCTTCATATTAACATATTGCATAATTCTGAAATATAAATTATTATTATTATTATTATTTTCATTATTATTATTATTATCTAAAGCAATGATAATTTCATTAAATATGGATGATTTCATATGAGTAGTACTCAAATACTTCAAACAAACTTTGAAATGATCATTTTTCATACCCTACAGAAACAAAATAAAATAAATTATAAAAAATAATAGACATTCTATCAACATCATAATTATTTTTATATGATAATATTTTGATGTTTTGATTATATTATTATGAAGTATTCATATACGGTAGTACAAGACATGATATATAAGAATAGGAAATCACAAAAGAATGACCCAATAATTAATATCTATATATATATTATCTATATATTATCTATATAATAACTAAAAGATCTCAATAATGTTAAAATGGAGAAAATAATATTTCAAAGCTTTGTAATATAATTATCTAGTTTAGTGTAATGATCATCTATCTGTTCAAAGGATGGGAACTACATCGTTTATGTCAATGAAAAAGCCAATAAAGGAATATAAATTAAGTAACAGATATCCTATGATAGTTAATTACAATTAGCTACTATGATTCTTGTCATTTGAAAATGGAAATTTTGAGATAAAGAAAATAATATTTTGAAAATTTAGAAAAAATAACTAAATAATATAAATGTTTTTAAAAATTAAAATCATAATTTACCTTCTTATTTCCTATAGTCTCTATGATGTCAAGTAATTGAATATAAATGCAAGCTAACGAGAAGCTCATAGAAGCATGAACATCATCGATTATTTGTGACATTTCTATTAATGGAATTTCATCAGGACCCCCTTCAGTAGGTCTAGTTTTATTCGTATTCAATGGTAGGTTTGAGATGATATCATGCATCAAAGGGTTGATAACGATTGATTCCATAGTGGCATGGAGGATGGAGGTTGATTTTCTATAGTTTATTCCTAATTGGATGAACTGATGAATATGTGACGTGTGATTGGTTGAAGGTGATTGCTGAGATAATAGTTGCAATACTTTTGTTTTATCTTTATTATTCGTATTTATCAATTGAATGATAGGACAGCTTAGATCTTCATTATGATATTCATTCAATACCTATAACAATACAGATCCCATGAAGTGAAATAATAGAACATCATAATTCCATATTATTATATATATAAGCTACATTGCAATAAAAGTGGGTTAGATGTAAGGTTTGTTGTATACAACATAATCAAATGAGAAATATAATATTAGTATTATCTAATATTCATTTCTTTAAAACGAATAATCTTCATAAACAAATATTACTTACATACATATATAATATCAACATAAAAATTGAACAAACTAATTATTTTTATGTGATTTCAAATACCTCCAATATTTCAGTGTTATCTAAATCAGTAAATTTCTTTAAAATAAGAATATTTTCATTAACCATCTCTGTAATAGCAATTGAACAACAAACGAAAGCATTTTTGATAATCGTCCCAATCCCAGCCTGGCCGATATACTCTATACAAGGCACTTCATCTATCTGATGAACCAAAGGTGAGAGAAGTTTATTAATCTTATCATAATTATCAAAATTTCCACTGATAAGTAATCTCCATTCTGATTCTTCATCATAATTCTTTAAATAACAAAAATCGAAAAATTGTATTCCCTTTTCAGAGGACGCATTCAGTAATAATCTATGGATTTGAAAACGAATAAATTAAATTATATCAAGATTTACAAGTATTACAATGCAACGATTGACAATATTTTTATAAGGTTTAATAATGCTGAAATATAATATTTGAAATGGATAATATATTCATTCATTTAAAATTATAGTAATTGCTGAAATATTCTGTATCAAAACACATGTTTTCTAATAAGCTAATTCAATTTTAGGATAATATCATTGTGACAGTGTGATCGATCTTATGAATTATCTTACTCGACATTGGAAACTTCGCAATCAGATGGCCATGATGCGATTAGAGTATCCTCAGCCTTATAATTATATTAAATATAAAAATTATTAAAATCATTTCAAATTAAATAAGGAATTTAGTTCAAACGATATTTCTCACCTTCAGCGAAGGCAATAAACTCAATATGTGATTGATAGAAATGTCGACAAATATAAGTGTCTTAGGTGAATCGATATGAGAAATAAATCTTTCCGTTTCAATATTAATCTACAGTATCATTTTGTGTTTTTTAATTGTTTTCATAAAAATATGACAATTTTCTACCTGTAAGTGATAATCACACGAGTTCCATAAGCACTTTTGCTTAACATAACAAAAGAATGGCGAATCAAATAATCCAATGATTCCAATACTTTTAAGTGCATTATATTGATCCATTTTTTAATATTTGTTAATTGTAGAAGTAAACAAAATATATTAAGTGATTTATTACTAACAGATGATAATATCTTAATTTCAAAATTTATGTGTACTATTACTACTGTGACTATATATATATGATAAAAGTTAAAAATATTGATCTATACTTACCCCCCTCCCCCCGCAGGAAACCCTTCTTGTAATTTAAAATATTAAATATTTTACCGGATTAAAATTTAAGTTATTATATTTCCAGGTATTTGATGCTAAAACTGTAGCTAGAAATTAACGAAATGGCAAAAAGAAAATTTGAATTTCCGCAATGACTCTTTATTTAATATGAAGGCATGAAATACTTTATTAACGTTAAAGTATTGGCTTGTTTGCTGTTGTCGAGACCAATATGTAGTTCTATTGATTGGAACTCCACTTTGCAAACAATTACCAATTATTTCGATGAAATTCATCCTCCTTATCCTCCTTCCGTAAGTTATAAGCAACCTGATGTTAATCCGATCATTTTCCACAATTACCACCCAAAGCGCTGCACTAGTATTGAAAATAATGATGCTAAGAGACATTTTCTTCAAGGAGACTATCGAAGTATCACCCAGAAACAATTCAAAAGTGAGCAATTTGCAATTTTAATAAGCACACCATGCTTAGGCTCTGATTCATTGGGCAATGGATTGGGTGCTTATTTCGAAAATATTGTTTGTGCGAAGAAAGCTGGTTTGCATTATTTAGCAGTTAGTAGAATTTGGGAACCAAAAACATTTCATGAAACAAATCCATTTTTATCAAGTTTGCCTGGTGTAATTCCTCACAATTATCCCGTTGGAATAATAGAAGCAAAGACTAATATACAAAATATATGTATATGTCCAGGATCTTGTCATGAACGAGTGAAAGCTTTGTGGCACTCAAAAGACGGACTAAATATGATTAAACCTATATTAAAACAAGCTCTGCAAAGTCATTTATTGTTTTTGAAGAAAGAAAATCAAGCCAAAACTGTGATTGTTAGTAGTGATTTGACAAATATACCTATTGGAACTTTGCTACCACTTGTTCCAGAAGCTGCAATTCATTATCGTTGTGGTGATAATTTCGTTGGTCATTATGGCTTTTTACCGTTTCGTGCATTTATCAATACTATACCATCAACAGTCAAATCAATCTTTGTTTTAGCAGAAAATAGGAATCGCAAAACTATCAACAAAAGACATTTAGCAACTAAATGCGATGCAATCTTTCAATCATTATTTGAATTTCTAAGAAAACATTTTCCTGATGCAAATGTATTAATCAGAAGAGGAGATAATTTATACACTGATATGTTTCGATTATCCTATGCTAATACCACAATATGCAGTGTCTCGACATTTTGCATTTGGCCTGCAATTGTAAACTCTGGAGTGGCATATTTCCCGAAAACGAGGCTTGTCGTTTCTGGCGATACTAATATTGATATGGGTTTTAAATGGATAACATCACCCAGTATTATTTCAGGTGCTCAAAATGAACCGTCTCCAATCAAATCACTTCTCAATAAATTAAATGTTTGATGTATATGAATAACTTATTGGTTTTTTGCGAAGGATTTTATTATTATATATATATATCAAAACATAAATTAATAAAGGATTAATATTGTATTTAAAAGATTTAAAGATACAATTATATTATGCTTATAGTTTTGAATATATACTGTAGAAGGAACACAATCACAATAGAAACTGACTTTACAAAAGTACTGTAGCGTAGCTCAGAACAATACAGTACATTTTGACGAAAAAAATTGAGTGAATGTCCTCATTCACATGAGAAATTTCCGTAAATAATGCGATTTCGATATAATCTAACAATCGCAATATATGATATAAATCGGTTAAAATAAATACGTAATATTCAGAATAAGCTCTGAAACGTATTTAGATAATATTCTTGAAAAGCTTATCATCCCAGAGTTTCAATACCGATAGATCATCAGCATTGCATTGTGATATATCAGTGTTGACTCCAATATCACGAGTAGAAACAATTGAATCCACTTTCAGTGTCACTATGTTTGATGGAACATCCAAGGTTTCGTGAGCAAAGCAAGGATAATCATCGAAAAAGTCTGCATAAGGTTCAATCGATACAGTTGATGATTGTTGCGCGATGTCAATTTGTACGCCTGAAGCGATGGTAAAATTACTCTGGTTAGCTGAGTGAACTTTCTCAAAAACGTTACATAAGTATTGTGGCATCATTGTAATTTGATTATTCGATGTAGACATCACACTCATTGGAATCATCGATTTCATTTCTGGCATTTGAACAGGTCGATGAGCAACTAAATTTGGCCTGTCATAAACTGTTTCTTCCCATTTGGGCTGACTGACCATTAATTTTGATGAGGGCAAATAGTTTCTGTATTGTGATTGATTAAACTGAGTATGAGTGTATTGTTTGTTAATACTAGCTGAAGGATTTACTGGAGGATTATTAAGCTCTCTATTTTTATTTTCAGTTACAGCGCTATTATTTAATTGGTTGCAAGATTCTATTTTTTTAGACATCACATCTATGAAAGGCGGCTTATTTACCAATATACGCTGCATCGCCTTCACATTCTCCCAATCACCGCGTTTAAATTGATGATGGTAAAATGTACCTTTATCAACTCCTCGACTAACACACTTGAAGCCGTACAGATTGAGTTGCCTTTGAACTGATGACATTTGGCTATCTAAAAAAAATTAAAATGATCTTATCACAATTATTGATTTTACAGTATTTTTGTAATATACAATATACAGTACTCACGACGAAAATATTTGGGAATTATCTCTGACTCGAATCTTTTGTGATCACAAATTTTGAAAGAAATACCGTTCTCATGCCATCGAATGACTTCTGAACTCTCATTTTCCAGAATTTGATAAATTTTTGCGGGAAAGTTTAAAGACATTATTTGGAATAGATCTGATCAGGTTGAATTGAAAATTAATTAAATCTCGCAAACCAAGTTCCTTATCAATTTACTTCGATTAAAAATACTGTATAGCAAATAATTAAACGAAAATAAGATTGGAATACATATAACATATAACTTCATGCGCACGTTTTATTTATTGTGCCACGTACATTTTTTTGAATATGTACACGTCACACAGAATTAATTGGGGGGAGGGTGAGATTTATTCATTCGCAATTTTATTATAACAAGTTACTTTTTGATTTACTGTAAGTAACTTATCACACATGAAATACTTTCGTCTAACATCTTAATTAACTTATTATCCTTAATATGGTTTTTATACTTGCAGTGGCAAAATAACTGCATGATTGAATTGATTCAGACCAGGACGAATACGAATAGCTTGTATTTTCTTATTTAGCTCATAAAATATGGGAGATATAATAGACAGTAAATCATGAATCATCCTTATAAAATATCACAGAAATAGCCCTAGAATTGTAGGAATTTATATATCCCTATGCGACTTGATCTACTAATAATTACCAACATAACTAAAATTTGAATACTAAAATAGTTACATTCTGCTCCATTAAGTATAAACGATGTTCATACAAAATACCAGAATATGAAAAAGGCGAATTATAAATCCAAGAATTACAATTACAATCAGGATCAATATTCATAAAAAATGTCCGGCAAATTAATCATAACAATGATTATATGTAATGAATAAAAGAATCAATATACTACGATACCAATTAGCATTAGACAATTTCAGGAATTTATCGACAAAATTTAACCACAACATTATTTAATCAATCGATATATTATTTATTCTTATAATAAGTCCTGATAAGTTTATAAGTATTTATCTTCAAGCGAATAAGTTTTGGTTACAAATTAACTCTTAAGAGAATCATCAATTTTTCTAAAATCTTTCAGAAAAGATGTGAATAATTTATGTGCAAAATTCAAGTCTGATGCTCCCATCATTTCCCTAATGCTATGCATGGATAATTGAGGCATCCCAAGATCAACTGCGCGTATACCAGTTTTAGATGATAAGCTGAGAATTATATGGTTATATTAAGAATTTCTAAAATCCATTTTCAAGAATCACACTTACATTGGGCCGATGGTACTTCCGCATGGACAATCGTTACGAACTGCAAATTCTTGAATAGGTACTCCAGCTTGGCGAGCCAGTTCACGTGTTATGAATCCTGTTATACCACTTGTTGCATAACGCTGATTAGAATTAGATTTTATTACAACTCCAGAGTTCATCATAGGGGAATGGTTCTTTTCGTGTTTTGACGCATAATTAGGATGTACTGCATGTGCCATATCCACTGATAAGATGAACGACCTATATTAGACTGCATTATATTATATTGAAATATAAAGGATAATGTATTCTCACTTACTTTGCTAATGCTATTTGATGTAGCTCATTGGCAGCATGATGATTTCCATCATTGTATAATGACTGACTGATTCTAGCAATAGAATCAGCTATTAAATTTGAACCAGCACCTAGCACACAAACCATGATAATAAATAATTAAATAAATCGAACAATTACTCAATCATAATAAGTTACCAGCGTAACTTTCTGAACCGACTTCTTCATGATCAAATAAACCAAGGATACTAATTTCTTCCTCGTTATCCAGGCCATCATTAGCATAAGATAATAATGCTTCTAATGTAACAAAACAACTAGCGAGATTGTCAATACGTGAACTACACAAAAATTCTGATTTATATCCACTAAGAGTAGCTTTTTGAGTATCGAAAAGAGATAATTCAAAATCTACAATATCATCTGAATCGCATTTTAATTGATTTGCAATTAAAGATAAAAGTTCAGGTTCTTGTGATTGTGACCATTGGGACGGTTCTTCCTTATCAGGTGTACTTGAACTGTTATTTGATGATGTATTATTCCCAATACTAAGAGACTTTTTCACTTCTTCGCATAATATCGGAATTAGGTGGTCTTCTTTATTAATTTTGAATGATTCTCTTTCATCTGCTGAACGAAGATGTATGCAGAGGTTCGGAATCCTAAGAACCGGTTCATTTACTTTCACTAATTTATGATTGAATGATAAATCACCATTACTATTTATAGATTTTACCAAAACTCTTCCAGCTATTGACAAATCGCGATCAAACCAAGTATGCCACAAGCCTCCACCATAACACTCTACATTTAATTGAATTAATCCACTAGCACTACGTTTCGAGTTCGGTTTCAACTTAAGATTCGGACTATCAGTATGAGCACACAATATTTTATATCCATTGCCTGTTTGGAATTTTCCTCCAACAACAAAAGCAACAATGGATGAACCATTTCTAACAAAAAAATATTTTCCTTTGGGTAAAATTGCATTTCGCCAAACTGCAGATTCTTCCAACTTCAAAAATCCGTTATCAACTAGTTTTGAAGATACTTCAGCGACGCAAATGAATGGTTCAGGGCATGAATCTAAGAACGTAATGCATTTTGATACCATATCTCGTTCTTCAGTTACTTGACTAGCAGATTTCAAGGAACTCTGTGTGGGTAACCTTATCACACCTCTTTTTTCAACGAAGTTATTGTTAGTGGTCATACTCATTGCATATTTTCCACCAAATCGAAATGTTTGCAATGTTGTCAAAACACTGAAGCCAACAGCTCGCAGAGTTCCACTGTATCGAAATGAATTCGTTATGGAAATTGTTTTCGACAAGTTCATTAGAGACAGCAGTATTAGAACAGCCAAAATGTTACATAAATTTAGCATAGATGATATCATACCAAAAATATTGATTTCGTGAACATGAGCAAATATGACACAATTTATGTTATTAATAATAAGTTAATAACTTTATTTCTTTATTTAAATTCCCGCTGAGTAAAGGAGGTGTAAGGGAGTCTTTATACCCCCCCCCCCGGAATACAGGAAATTATTTTAATTATTTTATATCAATGTAATGTTCGACCATCGGATAAAACTTGCGACTTTCCTACTAATAATCTTGATGTTATGTATAGTAATATGCAATACTGATCATACCGCAGTATTTTGTTTCCTTCTTGACAAGTAAAACAAAAGAACAAAAGTCTTAATACTTTTTTATTTTTTTATAAAATTTAATAACTCCATTTCTACGATGCTTATGTTGTATTTTTGCTTTTTTTTTATTTCCTTCATATATTCCGTTCAAACATTAAGATTTTCAAGTTTTCAAACTGGAAATCATGGATTTACTACGAATCAAATAGCACTGTATCCATCTAAAGTGAACAAAAGACTATATTCTTCAAATGATATTGACAGTTCTGTCACAGTGGATAATACTAACGAAAGAAAAAAAGAAATTATTAGTATCTTGAATGAAATTATTGATCCGACCAGCGATGGACTATCAATAATTGAAAGCAAAATGGTAAAAAATATTGTGATCGATGAGGAAAAAGCAATCCTAAACGTAGCAGTATTATTACAAGCAATTGATTTATCGTTAGAATTAACCAATGAAGTAAAAAAACTATGTTTATTACAATTATCTATGTTAGAATGGGTGAACGATGTGTCAATCGAAGTTGTCCAACCGTCAACGGCAAAAGTTATTCCGCTCAACCAAGACGACCCTAACAAAGTACAAGGTATGAATGGAGTAAAGAATGTAATTGCTGTATCAAGTTGTAAAGGCGGTGTTGGTAAAAGCACGGTTTCAGTGAACCTAGCCTATACTCTACATAAAGCTTTTGGATACCGTGTTGGGATATTAGATGCAGATATTTATGGTCCATCGTTGCCAACTATGACAAAGCCATCAACCACAGAAAAGATTTTTAATGCCAATAGATTGTTACCATTATCTTATGAAGGTGTAAAATTAATGAGTCTTGGGTTTATTAATCGCGGTGCAGGTACTACTACAATTAATTCAATCAATCAATCATGGTCATATTATCATTAACTATGTCTTATTATTATCAGCAATTATGCGTGGTCCTATGGTTAACCAGGTAATACAAGCAGTAGTATTTTATTTGTGTCACTTTGATTAATATTATCGTTTGATTCGTTAGGTACTCAACCAATTTGTTTCGTTGACTGATTGGGGTGATCTTGACTACTTAATTATTGACATGCCTCCAGGTATAGTTATTATTTCTTGTATAGTTTTGAAGTATTGTATTGAATTATTGAATCATACTAATTTATCTTCATCGCAATGATAGGAACTGGTGATATTCAATTAACACTTGCGCAAATAATGAATATAACTGCTGCTGTGATCGTTACAACACCACAAAGGTTAAGCTTTGTTGATGTAGTAAAAGGTATTGATCTATTTGACACCGTTAATGTGCCTAGTGTGGCTGTTGTTGAAAACATGGCTGAATATTCAACATATAAATTTGATGACAATTTTTATGAGAATTTGAGTTCAACAATATTAAAATCAACATCTTCCAAAGAAGAAATAGAGAATATATTGAAAAAATCTGTGGAAGAAAAGAAGATTAATCGCCGAATATTTGGTGCTGGTCATAATCAAAGATTGAAAGATATGTGGGGAATAGAAAATATCATATCATTTCCTTTACAAGATGAAGTATCTATCAGTGGAGATAGTGGTATACCGTATGTTATTCAATATCAGTCAGAAAATGATGTTATTTCATGCAGAATGAAGGAATTGGCTAAGGGGGTAATTCAAGAAATAGATAGATTAACAACCCTTAACAAACAGAAATCTCAAACTTCATTAACATATGATGAAACAAAAAATACGATTATTTTCAATCAAAATATTGAAATTAGTCCATTCAAGTTACGGTGTGATTGCAGATGTGCGGTTTGTGTAGAAGAATTTACAGGAAAGAATTTATTAGATGTTAATAAAGTATCGAAATTAGTAAGACCGTTAGGAATGTCGCCAATCGGAAAATATGCTATGTCAGTTGATTGGTCAGACGGTCATAAGTCATTGTATCCTTTTAAACAAATTGCAAAAATAGGAGACTCTTTGAAAGGAAAATAAACTGATATTTTTTGTCATTTTTAAAAATTAAATTTGTTTTTAATAAAATTGCGTTTCAATCATTACCATAGTGTAACTATGATAAAGAATCGGTGTCATCTACTTGGGTCATTTGTTTCACTTTGGCACCTGTGGAAAATCATTCAAAAAAATAATACATAATAAGATATTTCTGTCATAATGTATAGATTAATCCAAATATCAACAATTCAATTCAGATGCCAATAATATTATGACAAGCCAGAATGCGAATCCAGCAGAGGGTGACTATTGCGCTCAAAAATCTCAGTTTATTGCAATGACAGCAATACTGTAGTAAGCAAAGAACGCTTTGGGTTAACTTATACAATTGTTACTTCCATAGTTATAATATTATGATACCTAAATTGGGATTAACAAATGTGATGTTCAAACTGCAAGCTACTAACGCGACAAAAATTAACCTGTCAAACTATTGCTAATGAACTGAAAATTATTTTGATCATTAAAACCCAACACAAAACATTTTCCAACTTAATTGCATTGATTCCAAATTCCAAATGCATTGAGTGAATTCAACAAAACACACTACAATTTTCCTAAATTACAAAAAAAGACAAAAAAATATTTACACGGAGAATTTAGAAGATAGAGAGATTTAAGGTGGTACAGTATTTCTGTCATAATGTATAGATTAATCCAAATATCAACAATTCAATTCAGATGCCGATAATATTATGACAAGCCAGAATGCGAATCCAGCAGAGGGTGACTATTGCGCTCAAAAATCTCAGTTTATTGCATTGACAGCAATACTGTAGTAAGCAAAGAACGCATGAAAGGATTATATTCGGTTCAAAAGTATATTCTAAATTATTTCTATACAATATACAATTAGACAATTAGTGATAAACTTCTTGTATACTTGTATACCTGCAATTTTTTAATGTACTTTAACATTGTACAGTTTATGGTTTATGGTTTATAGAATCATAAAATCATGAAATATATTTTGTATACCTGCAATTTTAATGTACTTTAACATTGTACAGTTTATGGTTTATGGTTTATGGAATCATAAAATATAAAATCATAAAATATAAACTACAATATAAAATATGCAGTAAGCTATATATAAAATATAAAGCATGTGCCTGCAAAGGCATTTCGAAAAGACTAAAAGACTGGTTCAAATTATTAATTTTATAAAAAAAGTGATTGATTTATTCCATTTCTTATCCCCTTTCCCTATCAAATTGCAACGGATTGCACCATTGCACCGGTATTTTTTTTGTGGTGTGTGAGGATAAAAGTTTTACAGCTCTTAAAAGTTTGTATTTTAAAGTAGGAGTGTAATAAATCGAAATGCATCTCAATACAAAGCGTTGAGAATACAACAGAACTATAAAGAAACAAACTGAGAAGAAGTTAAATTGACACATATTATTTTTTCGCAAAAACGTCGAAAATATAATATTTGGTTTATGTACTGTATTTTATGGAAAAGTTATGATTGGGAAAGTATGAAAAATATGGATGTCTGAAATAAAATAATGAAACGGCTGCTATGTCCACTGTTTCATTTTAAAAATTTATTGCAAATTTTTTTTTATTTACCCTGTTTTACTCTAGGGTATATTCACCATATCTATCTATATTGCTAGAATAGATTAGTAAATTATTGTGTTGGTTGTGTTGAGAATGAAATGTGCTTAAACTGAATGCTTTTATATACTGCTTTTTAAACAGTATAGGAATTTGCATGTAGCAAAATTTTAATTATTTGTAGGTAGTAGTAGTAGTAGTCGTCACGTCGTCACCCAACGATTTAAGTTTATATCATGACTGATCGCACACCCGAAGATACAAATGTGAGAGTGGCTGTTAGATGCCGTCCATTTAATGAAAAGGAAAGGAATAATGGAGAAACTTCATGTGTAAAAATATTACCTGATAAAGTTATTTTGATAAATCCAAATAATTCTTCTGAGGAGCATAGTTTTGCTTTTGATCTCATTATTGACGAAAGTTTTACTCAAGAGACGATATGGAATAATATTGGAACTCCAATATTAGACAAAGCTTTTTCAGGTATGTTTATACGGAAATCTGTCTTTTTGTGAGACTTATGAATAGTTATTGTACTATAGGTTATAATGGAACAATATTTGCTTATGGTCAAACAGGTAGTGGTAAAACTTGGTCAATGCAAGGAGGATCTGGTGAAAATCGTGGGATAATTCCACGCATGAACCAACATCTTTTCCATAAAATCGATGAGGAAAAAGAAAAACGCAGTTCCGCCCATTTCTTAGTGACAGTCTCTTACTTTGAAATTTATAATGAAGTTATATTTGATCTGTTGGATGGTACAGATCGGAAGAAGAAATCGTCGGCAACGGCGAAAGGTGGATTAGAAATAAAAGAACATCCAGTATTAGGAGTTTACGTTAAAGGCTTACAAGAAATAGTCGTTGATAATGCATCTAAACTACAATCAATAATTGATCAAGGAATGGGTAACAGAACTGTCGCAAGTACGCAAATGAATGCTGATTCATCAAGATCACACAGTGTTTTTGTTATAACTGTACACCAAAAAGATTTAGAAGACGAATCGAAGAATGTATATGCAAAAGTCAATCTTGTGGATTTGGCAGGTAAATCTAAGTATTTTGAATTATAACTAGAAAAATAATGCGTAGTTTAATCGATTCTATACAAAGGGAGTGAACGTGTGAAAAGCACCGGTGCGACTGGTTCGACTTTGAAAGAAGGAGCGAATATTAACAAGTCATTATCTGCACTTGGAAACGTTATCAATGCCTTAGTGGAAGCCGCAAAGGGTAAAGGAACATTTATTCCATATCGTAATAGTAAACTAACAAGGTCTGTTTTAAATTTAATTGTATTTGAATCGTTGAAAATAAATATATGTCTATCAAATGTTCATAATGCAGAGTTCTGCAGGAAAGTTTAGGTGGTAATTCCATCACAGCAATGCTTGCTGCACTCTCTCCAGCTGCGTGTAATTTTGATGAGACATTATCGACATTAAAATATGCAAATAGAGCGAAAGATATCAAGGTATTTTCTATTTTTAATTCGGATAATTTTATTTCTTAAATTGAGTAATTTACAAATAGATCAAAGCAGTAAAGAATGAGGAGGCATCGCAAATTAGTAAATTAAATGAAGAAATTCGAATTTTGAAAGAAAAGTTAATTGCTCAAAATGCGACAGGTGGTGGAGGAGCTGAAATTGTAAGACTGTTGATTATTTAATATATTCGTCAAGGTTTCAATTTATAAATTCATTTTGTTAGTATTCTCAAGTTGATACATCTGTACTAGAAGATAAGCATCGACAACAACTCAAAGAATTAGAACAAGCTATGCGTAATACTTGGGAAGAAAAGTCGAAAGCATCACAAGAATATGAAAAAGAAAGACAAGTATTGCTAATGGAACAACAAAACGCAGCGAAGCAACTCGAAAATGCAAAAGAAAGAAATTGGAAACTAATTGAACAAAAAGGTGACTTGGAAATCACATTAGGTCATGTGAAGGATTTAACTCGTAAAAGTAATATGAATACTTCATTGATTATTGGATGGCAATCGACTCTCAAGAATATTGTTCGTTTAGAACAACAGTTAGCAGAACAAGATACAGTCGTCCAAGTGTACAGAACTGCATTAGAGAAAGATAATGAAGCTCTAATAAAGGTATATTTGAATGAAATTCATTCTATTTCATGTTGAATATACGTTATAGATATACCGAAAATTATTATAGCAAAATCAGTATACTTTGATGAAAGGTCCATCGGTGGGGAATTTGAATTCTACTGCCAATGCAAGCGTGTATGATACAATAACTCTGAGCATGTTACGTCAGTTAAAAGAGAAGTTAGCTGCCATCAAAGTTGAAACTATCAAATGGGGAAATATTCAAGATGAATTAATTGCAAAAATGAATGAATTTCTTCATCAAATCAATAGCTCTTCTGGTTTTACAAATAATGACCCTACCACGACACAACAAACACAAAATTCGGTAATATTTGATTTTATTATATTTTCTGAATCAGAGAAAAACGAATTAATTCGTGGGTTAAAATTGATCAATAGACAACTTGCCAAGAAAAATATTGTTGTAAATAATAATATTATTAAAATAAGATCTAATTTGATCGAATTCGCTCCAACGATGGGTAATGACATGATATCATTAATGAAAAACTATGAAGCTGATTTAGTAGCTTTGAAGAATTTAGGTACTTCTGGTGATATAAATGAAAAAGAAATGGATGAAATTATTACCAATTTAAATAACATGCAAAAATTAGTGCAGTCAATTCATCAATTAATTAAGGATATTCATATTAAAAAATCACCGACTAACAAAGTAAATAATAATAATGATAATCTTGTCGTATCTCAGAATAATAATAATAATAATAATAATAATGTGCATAAGGAAGAAACACAATTATATGATATAATTATTCATGATATGAACCTATCACAAATAACTACTTCCTCTACTCTCATGTCTTCATCAGCTTCAATATCATCGAAACTCAAAATCCGAACTTCTATTCCAGATAGCAATGGATTTAGTTTTGTCACATCAAACACAAGTTCGATTCATACAGATGGCAATCAGTGTTGGATATATACGAATCATAATATACATGATTTAAGTAATCATAATCCATCATCTGAACAATCTGATAATAAAACCACACCTTTGATTATACAATTATCATCTTCACCAACTGAGCTACCTTCTGTGTCTTCAATATCCATTCAAGGAGGGTATTATATGGTACCAAATGATAAGTCAAGTGATGAGAATCTACTTTCCTCATCCGCTACTAATGATAATAATGCATTATTTTCCACACTTTCATTACCATGTGGGCTCAAACTACAAACCTGCGATGGTAATAATACTGATTTGACTTGTGCGTCATTAGGAGATGTCATTGATTGGCAAGTATTACTGAAACGAAATCCACCTGAAAAGTTTCTGAAACGACCACCTGTACGATTTTTATTTGATTTGATAAAGTTTATTGGCAGTTACAACCCATCCTTTTTCCCAATATCATTAGACAATGCTACATGGGAAATTGTTGGTTCTGAAAAACAATCTAAATTAGATTTTATGCAAGAGGTAATTATTATTATTATTATTATTATTATTATTATTATTAACTACCTTTTGTTTTTGAATCATTTATTAACATTTATTATTCTTATTATAATAATATTACTTGATTTAGGTCATTAATTTCATTTCTTCGTATTTAAAAGTAACACCGATCACAACTGCAGCATCAATTGTCACAGGTTCAGATGCTGATTTAACGAATATTCTTCTACAACAATTAGCAGTATCATTATATCATTTCAAATATTATAATCAAAATAATTCAAATAATAAAAATAATGAATTGTCTACGCACAAATCAACTTCAAAGCGTATGAAGTCATGGGTTACAAGTGTAAGAGTTCAGTTATCAACTAGTGGCATTGATAACAGTTGGAATGTTCATGATGAAATTTATCAAACAAATTTATCGAATGATGAAGACAAATTTACAATTTCTTTGAATGGTAAATAATTTTTCATTTCAAATAATTTTAGTAGGGTTCGCTTAATAATTATTTTTGGTTTATCTTATCTCATATTATCATTATTAGGAGGTCCATTCACAGCGAAATACATGAAACTAACTCCGATCAGTTGGAATCAACAGGATATATTTTATCCATCTTTGAGGTTAAATATATTTGCTATGGTGGCTCAAGGTATTATATAATCATTTCATAACAATTTCATAACCATTTATAATATTTTCTTTCATTATTTGATAATATTTTAGATTCAAATGATTATATTGAAAATATTAGTGATAATAATGGAGTTATATCATTAATAACATCAGCTCGTGTTGTTGAAATAATTGACTTCTTTTTTAGTTCCATTGAAAAAATGGTAGAATCAGTAGGTTATTTAAGGAAAAGGGATGATGCAAATAAATTAAAAAAACAGGATGAAGTAAAACGAGTGAGTTGTTTTAGAAATATCAATTATAATATTATATATAATTATTTATATAATTAATAATATAATATTATTATTATTAAAAAATAGAGTTTCGAACAATTAGCAAAAGAAAAACTTGCATTAGAACAGTTATTAGCACAAGAAAAACAATCCATTGAAAATGACAAACAAGACCTTGCGGATCAAGTCAAAAAGCTTTATAATCAATTAAGAGAGACGAAGAGTTTGTTTGAAAGGGAACAAGAATTAAATAATCAACTAGAAAATGAAAGAAAACAATTAGAAAATGAAAAAAATGCCTTATTATTAAATAATAAAGAAAAAGAAGAAGAAATAACACATTTGAAAACAACAGTCTTGAAATTACAAGCAAATTATGAGAAAAATAATAATTTTGTTGAATCTATTCAAACAAAATGTGCTGAACAAGACAAACAAATCAATGAATTGAAACTTTATTTAGATGAATATGATATAAAGAAATCACAATTCGAACATGAAAAAGAAGAACTATTAAGTCAATTATCAATTCTTACTGAAGGTATGTGCGTAATTATATTATTATTATTATTCAATACTGTAAATTTTCATTTTTTTATGATATTTCGCATTCTAAACAAGATGCAGATAATTTCTCGTATAATTATTTATAAAATAACAATTATATTTATTATTTAAAACATGACATTATTAGTCTAGTTTGTTTATAATATAATTATATTATAATATTAGAACGTGATGCCTCCAGAGCAAATGAAGAACAATTATTTGAGACTTTAACTGAACGAACAAATGATTTAGAAAGACTACAAGAATCTTATGTTGATATTGCTGATCGTTGTAATGATGCACAAGATGAAGTTTCAGAATTAAGAGATCAATTGCAAGCATATCAAGAAGCTATAACAAATAGAGCAGCAATGATTGGAAATACTTCTTCTAATAATCCATTTTCATTCCCTTCACCAATTATTAATCAAAGTAAAGATATAGCTGATACTATTCCTTCTGAAAATATCATTGATAAAAAAATAATAGAAATGAATCATCCATCTATAACTACTTCACCTTCAGCTGCAGATTCCAAACATATTCCTTTCCTACGTGAGAAATCATCATCTTTCAAAAATCATAAAGGATTTGAAAAAGAAGTTTTGAATAAATCCGATTCAAAAGATTTACTTTCTCATACTGCTATAAATAGTAATAATAATAATAATAACAATAATAATAATAATAATAATAATAGTAATAATAATAATAATAATAGAAATAAATCAAATAATAATGATATTAGTAATGAAGAGTATTTCGATGATTATGAAGATGAATTTGAAGCTCCAGATGAATGAATTTAGTCTATATATAGTATTGCTGAATATTACGTTCTGTTTACACTGTACATAATTTTTCAGTTTTCATAAAGTATCTTCTGTATCTTACGGTATACTACCGTATTCATGATAAAAAGTGTTGCTTTATGATTGAATATTTTTAAATTGATTACTATCATATTTCATTTTTTATTTAACTTGTACAGTAGGTTCTTTGTATTGCATTTTATTATAATGAAATATATAACATGCCTTGGAATTAATTAAAATTAAACTTCCGGTACAACTTTTGAAATGCTGTGAATATCTAAACTTTTTATTTTGTAAAAAAACCCGCAAATATTTCAATAATTTTAAAAGGAAATATTTCATATTAATTACAAGCAAAGTTAAGAAATAAGTGGTATATTAATTGGACAAATTATAATTAAAATATCAAGAAAAAATGAGGTTCGCTTATCCCGGTTATTTTAGATGGCGGTTTGGTGTTCACTGTGATTTCTCTTATTATATTTGGGATTTTCAAATAATATATTTAGTCTAATCATTCTATATTCAATAATTGATAATAAATAAATTAAAGAATTTTGAAACATTTAAATTCAATCTAAGCTTATAATTATTATGGTATGCTGTTCTTAATTATCATTTATATGAACTTTAGTAATGAAGTTCAACTCTCCAGATTTTGAAGTTAAGATATTTTTTGATAATTTTCTTAACCACCGTAGATACCAGTATTTATTGTTTGGTTAAATATTAATTAAACAAGCTAAATTAACATTTTATTTTGAAGTTTGGATGTATTATGTACATAGAAAATATCTATAATCCAAAACAAATGCAAAATGCATTCAAATAATTAATTTGTAATGTAATCACTATTTTATTATTCTTAAAACTCAGCAAAAATGCTGATCAACTTTTTTTGTGATGCTTATGACTTTTCTTATCACTCTTATGTTTTTTGTCTTTTTTGTCTTTCTTTTCTTTTTTCTCTTTTTTGTTATGCGATGATTCAAATTCATTTCGATCTTCATTAATATATTTCGATTCTTCATTATTATTCCGATCATAACTATTATAAGATATTAATTGATTATCAAAAACATTCAAATCATTCCCTTCCAAACGATGAATCGAATTGACTGAATTATTATTTAACAAATTATTTCCACCATCTTTCAACCGTTTTATCTCTTTCTCGATTTCCGAAAGTCGTTGTATATGATCATGATACTTAGTCGGTTCAGCTCCAAGCCCTTTTATTCGTTGTATATCTTGTTCATCATGTTCAACTTCTCCTTTTGCTACCCATTTCTTAACATCTTCATCATTAATATTTGTTTCGTATGATCGTTTACGATTTGTTTTAATACCCAAAGCTTGATTTAACAAATCTTCATCCATTTCTTTTATATTATCTCGTTCGTCAATCATGCTTTGTTCAACCGATTGCTTATTTTTAGCATACCAAGTTAAATCTTTCCCTTTTTGCCATCGACCAACAGGTGCTAATACTGAGTTTCCGAGATAATTTTCACGATATTTGTCACTTTTGACTTCCTCCCATTTAAAATGTCCTTGACCACCTCTGGTACCGCCTGTTAAGTATATGATATACAAAAATTAGCGATATAATCTTTTTAAATGTTGTTACTGAATTAGAGAAATTTTTTTTGTGTATGTTATAGTATAACTTAAACCTGTTCGGTAAAATTTTGAGTTGCTTTTATTTCCTAACATACCCAGAATTCGAACTGAATTCAATCAAAAATCTTAATGGAAATTGAATGGTATGATTCTTAAAATATATTGATAATAGAAATATGGGAAACCGCTTGTTACGATATGAAATCGGTAATATTTGAAAGTATTAAATTATTTCATATACACTGTACACATGCTGTAGAGACTATAGATAGAGACTCAGATGGTTAAGAGTGAATTCATTTAAATTAATCGAATTAATTGCAACTGTACAGTACAAATATTCAAATTATACTGTAAGTTTCAACAAAAGGAACAAAAGTATAAGCCGGTAGTTAAATTAAAAAATATACTGTACTGAATAAAATTATATTCCCTACTTGATGTATATGTGTATTTTGTAGCGTTAAACTTGCAGGCTTAAAGGAACAATCGAAAAATCGAATCTAATTCACTAATTTTGTAATGAATGAATTAATAAAAATTAACGGAGCAAATCAAAAACAAAACATTTGTGAATGAATGAATTAATAAAAATTAACGGAGCAAATCAAAAAGGTGCAACTAGACAAGAGGAAAAAGCTACAAAAC
>VKHH01006285.1:0-13273 GCA_015144975.1 Epipyxis sp. PR26KG
AAACATGATTTTTCATAAAACGGTAAAATGGAAAAAAGTCCGTTAAAAAGTTATCTATTTGCAAATTTGAAGATGGACTTATGTTTCAAACTTTTAATTCTCTATCTAATGGCTTGATGAGATTTTTTAGATTGTGCATGGAATATGGAAATGCATATATATATTCCAAGCGGGGGGGGGGGTAGAATATATTTGTCCTAAAATGATTCGATAGTTTTTTGCAACTGATAATTTTAATTTTTTTATCATTATTATTATTATTATTGTTGTTATTATTAGTTTGAACAAGAAAATAAATATCAAATATCTTTCAAAACAATAATAATTATTATTGTCGTAAAAGTATTTTACAATTATTTTTATTATTTTAATAATAATATTTACAATTTTATACTTAACTTTAGTCAACAGAAGCTTAAATAAATTACCCTTATTTTCATGATATTGTATACATAATCCGACAATACGTATTTCATAACATTTTAATCAAATTAATACGACATAATCAAATTAATTTCATAACATTGTAGTATTCACTTACTTCCACTTTTTCACTTAAATATAATTTATATAAGAAAATATAATAATTAAGTATTAAAGGTTATTTAATAGAATAATCAGTAGAGGTAAGTATATAGAATAACCTCTAAAGAAGATAAGTTGGAAGTATATAGAATTAAACTTTAAAGAAAAACTTAATAATACAAAATATTTTTCTTTCCTTTCAAGCTTTCCTTTTTGTATGTAATTCTGTCCCACTGTCCATCAGAAAAATAATAACTTTATTGCATATGATAAACAAATGATAATAAAATAAAATTGAAAATTTGACTTAAAACTAAGTAATTCGGAATAGTTATTATTAAAAATATATTAAAACGAAGTTTTTTATAACTTAATATATCTTTATATAAATTAGTAGAATAATATCCAGAAGAATGTCTTAACCATTCGCTGTATGTTCTGTTGTAAGACTATTATTTTCTTGAGCTTATTCAAATCAACTCATTATTCGGACTGATTCCGAATCATACTTTTGGTATGGTTGCATCAATATATTCCTTATTGACTATTCCTACTGATCCAACAAATCGAAAAAAAGTAAATTTAAATTTTGTTCCAAGTACACCTCCCAGAGTCTCTATAAAACCAAGGATTAATGCTTTGAGACCTAACGGAACTATTTGAAATTTTCTAATTTGTTCAAATTTATTAGCAATATTAATTTTAATAGAAGATGACTCTTGGGAAGATTCTATTTGATTCTTATTGTAATTTATTATTAATGAAGCTAAACAATATCCATCTTGTATTGCTTGATTTGCACCTTGGCCTAAGAAAGGGGCCCTATTATGAAAAGCACAAATAATATTAATAATGAATTCAATTATGATTTTAAACCATAATATATGTTTACATTGCATGTGCGCTATCTCCAATGAGAATAATTTTTCCAGACTTAGAAGACCATGTTTTTAATGGAATGGTTCTATCTTTCACTCCGAGATCGAAGAAACGTCCACCTTCTCTACTAGCTGCAGCCAAAATAGACGTTAATTCTGGTCGATTCGAAAGACCAGCATCAAGTAGACGCTTATATACGATTTCTTTAATTTGATCAGCGTTCCAATCTGCATTTTCACCATTATTTCGATAATTTGAATCTTTATAGACAACTGCTAACATATCGTGGATTCCTCTTAAGCCATTATAAGAAGCTGTTAATGCATAACAACCGTCACCTAACCATTGGTTGAAACTACCATTCGCGAAACTTTCTCCGTCTCTTAATGGAGGTGTGACACAATACGATATTCTAATACCAGTATCTCGATCAGATTGATTATTGTTATTATTGATAATATTTTGTATGAAGTCATTGACAGGTGAAGGGAGAATAGTTTCTGTACCATATTCCATGAACTCTTTCACTTTGGAGTTGACACCGTCAGCACCAATAATTATATCATAATTATTTTCACACGTCCCATCTTCAAAATATAATGATAGTGTATCATTCTCTTCATGCTCAATTATTGTTTTTAATTTCTTATTATTCTGAAGGGAAACCACCGCAGAGCTGTTCATTTGTAAATTAATTGCAAGATTTGAATATACTGAATCCTTATTCAATCCAAATATGTTGAAGTTTTTGATAGGATTGAAACTTCTATGGGGTTTATTATCTTGAGTAGCATTATACAATAATGATTGTAAAGCATCTCTCATAATAGACACAATAAGAGGATATTTTACATCCGAATCTTTGATTATTTCATATAATTGTGTTCTCTTTTCTGATATTATTAAATCTGTTATATTAATTGTGAAAATTTTATTTCCATTGTTTTGATAACTATTTAATGTTTGAATAGGAAGGGAGACTTTTCTTAAATCCTCAAATAAACCAATTTTGTTCAATATAACTGCACCACTTGATAACTGTACTCCCCCACCTAATCTGGTTGAAAGTGGATCAATTCTACTATCAAAAATATCAATCGAATAAATAAAGTTATGATTCTCAACAAATTGATTTTGACTTCGTTGAAGCTGTTTGATAGATGCGGCAAAACTTAATCCAGATGGTCCACAGCCAACAATTCCAATGCGCTGAAGTGGTTTGGAAGAGATTATACAGTAATAGTTACAAAGTAAAAAGAGTAAACGTTGGAATGTACAGTTAACGAACATATTTTAAATTTTTTAAATTTCAAAATATATACAGTACAGTAGAGATTCAAAGTCAAAAGAATTTACACAGAATTCTAATCACTGTAAGATAGAGTTCATCAGTAATCAAAGTAATACTGGTAGACAAGACAAGACTTCGACTAAATAATAATGATTCATACAGTATAATAGCAAATGAAGATATCCAAGCTTCAAGTTTAAGATGGGCTTATAAAACTCAATCCTTAGGCTGCTGCTGGATTGGAATGTATTATATAATAAGTTATTCATGCAATGATGCAATGATGCAACAATAATACTTATTATTAAAAAGAATGAATGAATGGGTGGCTTCGGAAACCTAAATATTAGGGGAATCCCTGGAATCCGGAAGACCTGATTTTTGGAAATTTGGGGATTCCCCTAAATATTTTAGGGAGGTTTCCAAAGCCACCCAATGAATATATAACTAATTCATTCATTCATTCATTCACGGGCCATCATTTTTCATTCATTCATTCATTTTTTTGTGTTGTTGTTGTTTTTAAGATATGGATATCGGATAGTTTTCCTAAGTGTCACAATTGAATGAGCTGAGTTGTAACACTTCTCAGTTTGTTTCTTAAGTTTTTTCTTGCATTCTCAAACTTTTAAAAACAAACAACTTTTTAAGAGCTCTGAAACTAATAATTACACTGTCACACTGTGGCTCTGTATTATTTTAAAGTTGGATATAATGGAAATATATTGATACAATAAAGTTACAATACAACAATATTGAAATTGAAACGTAAAAATTGATTGAAAAGTAATTGTAGACGAAGAGTCATAGAATCCCAATCATATAATGCATAGAATAATTATTCATACAAATTTGTCATTGAAATTAGTTGCACTAGTTGTCCTTGCTCTATCCATTGGCCAATTCTTGCGGATTGAAAGAAGCATATATATGTTTAATTTATTCAATGTGAGACGTAACTATACTCCATTAGTATATGGATTTTACCATATATTCACATCATATAATTTACACGATGATATAGTTCAAGAACAAATTATACATTTAAAGTCCTCTGGAACGTATGACATGCTAGAATTTGTTAAATACACTGTCATTGGCAAATCTGATTATAATATAAATGACACAAAATTTGTTCATGAAAAGTATTTACCAGAAGGTCATGAAGACATAACATTACTGAAATTATATGAATTTTGTTTGCAACATCCAAGAGATTTTGTTTTGTATTATCATCCCAAAGGATCGTTTAGTGAAGCTGGTAGTGAAAAATCATATAAGAATAGATATTTCAGATACATGCTTAATTTTTATGCTTTAAACAAAAAGTGCTATTATGCTTTAATGAATGGATATGATGTATGTGGAGCAAGATTGTCACCACTTCCATATCTACATTATACTGGTAATTTTTGGTGGGCTCGGTGTAGTTATGTGAATACGTTAATAGATCCTAGGAAAATGACCATTGGATCACAATTACAAAATTTAAGTTCACAAACTTTTGCGACTACTTTCCCTCATTGTCTTGGCTTGGATAGATTCTTTTCTGAAGCTTGGATAGGTAAAAATTGATAATTATATTTCCACATATATTTCTTAGTTTTAATGCTTTGAATTTATGTTAGTTTTTTTCCAAAGTTTTGCTTATTAATTATGAACGATTATTCTTTTTTATTATATTATATTATTAGCTAGCGGACCTGTATTTAATGCAGCAGATTGTATAGGAGACAATTCAGATTATATGAATGGATATGATTTACCAACTAGTATAATGAGTATTGTCTCTAATGCTTCAACTTGTCCAACTTGTTATGAAAATAAAATAAAATGTTCGCAAGCTGCTTTTAATCGTTCAAATACTTTTAGATCAAAAATAAATCACAGATTATATGATCTCTATTGGTCTAACTATAAAGATATGTTTTTAAGTTGTTGTTGTGGATTATTAGAACAAAGTATAGAAAGAGGTAACTTATGGTATGGAAATGACTCAAAACATGTTTCATTATTAAAATTAAGAGAAAAATATAATGATTATATTGGTGTGAATCTTACATTGCGATTCGGAACTTCCATCAATTATGACTATTGTTTACCAAATGGTGGTTTTACAACAACGGAATGGATTAATGGAGGTCATTAGCTTTATTCATCATAATTTTTTCAATAATTAATAATAATAATGATAATAATAAAATGTTAATAATAATGTTTATTAATTCATTTATTTAATTTTTGTGCATGTACCGCTATTATATAGTTATGTTTTTCGATTGGTATTTGCTCTCATGAACTGCAATAAGTACTGATGTCAGCAAGTTAGATTATTTAATTAATGTTAACTTCACTTGATAGATGACAAGAACAGGGTTACTTTTCAATCAGCTGATATAATCGTATATATAATATGGAATTCAGTTAATCGATTCCAATTATATTAAAATTAATTTCAAAATAAGTTTAATTATTATTAATTTTTAATTTTTTTTATAATTTTGTTCAGAAACATCTCAACGTTTTATAAACATTAAATTCGTTATAAAATTAAAATATTATGATGTTATTAACATAATACCATAGATATATAATAATAAAAAGCTTCAATCAATCATATAAATAATTATCACATTTGAATGTTCTGGAAAGAATCATAATAGATTCAAGGAATGTATGTTATTAAATGAATAATTTAATTTAATGAATGAAAGTATAATTATGATAGCATCTGAAAACAACCAAATATTATGTAGATTTTTTGTGTGATATTTGATTTGATTTAAAAATAATGATGATATTATATTATATTTAATTCGAAGAATAATTGAAAAATATTGTTTAAAAATTAATACAATCATAATTGATTAACGATGGTCGTATGATGATCGAAGATTGCCGAAATCTGTATCATCGGACTCTTTCGTTTAGGTTTTTAGGTTGCTAGGTTTTTGGGTTGGAGATTTTTAAAATCATTAATTTAGCTAGCTATAAGTAGTTAGCACTTTTTCTGGAAGCGTAATATACCAATTAAATGCTCAAAATTTTAATATGCTGAAAAGTTAACGAGAAATACAAAGTGTCCGTTCAAGATACTATTATATGCAAAACACAATAACTATGGTTGTAAGCTGAATCTAATAAGTCTGATGGATTATTAGCTGATTAATTAGATGTTTATGGTCCAGGATAACGTGCTAACTACGCATAGATAGCTAAAATGACGGTTATAAACATCTCCAACCCAAAAACCTAACAACCTAAACGAAAGAGTCCATCAATCCTCTAAGTTAAGGTTGTATGACGATAAATCGTTAAGTTGATTTAGTGAAAAATAATTGCTAATTAATTTTGTTTTAAAATATAAAAATATTACTTTACAAAATCAAATAATGAGATAGAATAATATTGTATAATATTTATAACATGATAACAATTAGTTATCAAAAAAATGGACGACAAATTTATTGTTTATATGAAATATAATAGCAATCATAAATATTCGAACACATCATATGATTTACTCTTTATTAACAAAAAATAATCATGTTAATATTTATTACCATTATTATTACCATTGATATGTGACTCATTTATCTCATCTCATTCCTAAGCCATTTTAACCCATCGAATTTGTTTATGTTCTTTTCTAATAATTGTCATGTATTGTTTTTTTAAAATCAAAAATAATATAATAAGAATAAAAATAATTCGATATTTTGTTATTATAATTGTTTAAAGTATCTCATATGATTCTATCATTGTTCTACCAGGCCTCACTTTGAATTTATTTGATATAATTGGTTCAGAAGGTGGTTTAGGATTCAAAATATAATTATTATGATTATTATGATTATTATCTTTCAAATCATCATCTGATGAGACTAAAATATTATTAGTATTATTATTATTATTATTAAAATTATCAAATAATTTTATAATATTATTGTAGTGTTGTATAACTTGATCTGAAAAACTCGAATTATTATTATTGTTATTATTATTATTTGTTGGTTTTGATGGAAATATTATCTTAAAATCTTTCGAAACTTGTTCCCACACCTTAGACCATTGCTCACTTTGTACTTTCACTTCTTCCAATAATTCAATTAAATCAATTATTGTTATTCCATTTAAATCATAATGAAGATTTTTAGAATGTATCATATTTTTTATTTTAGAATTAAATGAATTCATAATATTGTCATTTCTTATTTCACTTAACTGAAGAATATTTGAATGAACATTTTTCAAGAAAGAATTTGATAATATTGCTACTTTAATCACCAAAAGCATTTGATTATTTACCTATAGAATACATACAACAAGCATGAAAGTATGAGATTTTATATGATATTTAGAAATTTATAATAAATATAATTATCAACTTACTCCAAAATAACCAATAATAATACAATGATTCTTAAGGTTATCATTATCAATACATAATAAAGAACAATCAGCAAATATGATTTGAAGAATTTGAAACTGATTATTATTATTATTATTATCATCATCATCATTATTATTGTTATTATTATTATTGTTATTCAATGGTTTATGAATTGATTCATGTATTATGTAAATTATATCTATCCAATCATCTCCAATCACATTATTAAAATCATTATGATTTAAGGAACTTTGACTTTCATTTGTTAGATAACCAGAACTAATTGTTCGAAAATACGAAGATTCGTCATTATTTTTGACTTGAGAAATGTCAAATAATGAATAACTAAAAATATCGAATAATGCACATAATGGCATAAGAAATTGATTTATATCCATAGGAATACTTCTCGTTATCAAAGGTTGAATAAAATGATCCTATGAAAAAATTAAGTGAATATAATTATAATAATTATATGGTTAATATTCGGTCAATTGAACTGGCAGATAAATCATATGACAAATCTTGACAAAATTAATATTAATATATAATTGGAAATTAACAATAAAATAAATGTTCAAAAATAATCATATAAAAGTTTAGTTTCATTCATTTTATAACACTTGAATAATAATAAATAAATATATATAGATTTAGCAGTTTGATTTAAAGAAATTGATTTTGTTGGAATTGAAAAATAATAATGAATAATAATAAAAGAATGATAACAATAATAATAGTTTGAGGATAAAGTTATAGTAATTTGTAATCATCATCAAGTAAATGGCATAATTAGGTATGGAATAGTTGTTATTAGTTTCATAATACAAACATTTTATAAATTACGAATAATAATAAAATAATAATAAAATACATTTTATAAATTAAATATCATTTTTTGAAGAAATTTATTTTTGCAAATTAAAATATAATAAAAAATTTATTAATGTACTATTTATATATATTATACCTCAATTGCAACAAAATCTTCGAATTCTTTTTCATTCCAAACATATTTTAATAAAAAGTCATAACGATCATAACAACCATCATTTAAGTTATTATTATTGCTAATATCAGTAAAAGTAGCATTATTGATAATTGAATCGATTCTTGTTTTTAAATAAACAAATAATTTAATTATTTCGTTTTCCCAAAGATTAATTATCATATTATTGATAATACAGATCTAGAATATAAATTATATAACATAAATAGTATTTTAAACTATAGTTTAGATTTGATAAGGCAATAACAAAACAACAATCATTAAATAAATATGTAGTACTTTTGTATGGTCATAATAATGATATATTTACAAAATATATGTTAATTATTAGTAAATTTAGATGAGAATATCAACTTGTTTTTCGTTAAGAAAATGATAAGGGTGGAAAACTAACAGCAGTGGTGAATATATATCATTTACTAACAGCAGTGGTGAACAACTAAATTTACTATATCATTTTACCGTTAATAAAATCGTAGCTCTGTTCAAATTATTATTATTGCTTTGAGAAGATGTTAAAAAGTAAGATTCGCACCTCAAGTGAAATGGCACTATAATATATTTTTTATCTGCTACGCTGATAAATATAAGATCATTCGTTCTATGAAATTCCAAACAAAGAGCATTAAGATGGTAAGACGGTGTAAAATATAAGAAATATCTTTACAATCATTTTAAATAAATTATCAACCAAATAACCAAAATGAAGACGTACATACTGTACATCGTATATTACACAGAATAGCGGAATATTTTATGTTTTTAAAATTTAAAATCCTACCTTGTATTCAACACTTGTGAAATTACACTAGAAATTTGATTTATCATCTTTGTAGCTACGAAGTTCTCTCCAAATGTTGTTAGAGTGAAATTAGAGGAAGTTATAGAGAAATCTATTAAATCCATCAAAAATTTATGTATAATTGGTTATTGGTTTCGGTATTGTAAGTTATTAGTTATTAGCAATTCCAATTCTGGAATTTTATATTAATTAAGAATTTTCGATTTTCATGATGTACTGATGTATGTCGATATTTCGATGTTTGAGATAAATAGCACCATACAGTATGTCTTATACTGTATTTGTGATATATTCATGAATTCTGGAATTCCAGGAATTATTATTTTTTTTTGAAAAAAAGTAATAATAATGTGTATCCCAGTATCTCACCGTAAAAACGATGAAAAAAATACGATAGCCCCCTAATAAACCATCGTATTTTTTGTATCGTACATACGTCGTATCACCACATAAGCCATCGTAATTTGATTTACGATGAAAATTTACTCTCATTTTTGAATTTTCGAATCATAATTAAAATCAAACTCACTTTATATACATAACAAAAATTAGTTTTATGATTGTCAAACAAGTAGCTCGTAAAGTAGCTTACAGGATGTCTAAATTCTAAATTCGCACGAACAAGTAAAAATTTTGCTATCGTAAAAATTACACTGTGTATGTGCCCACCGTATGTACGATCGTGTGTACGACGATAGGCACATACACGTTGGAGAAAAAAAATTACGATCGTATTTACGATCGTGATCGTAATCGTATTTTTTTTTTGCACATACACTCTAGTTATATGGCTAAGTTTAAGTTCTTCTATGTAGCTATATAGTAAAATAGTCATTCGATTTACTATAACAAAACTAAAAAAGCATTTATATTAAGCACCCTTACTAGTTTAAACTATCCCAATATACTCTGGTACATATTCCGATCACATAATTCTATACGAAATAATAATAATAATACAAATGATCATAAATTTTCAAAATGATTATTGTTGATAATAACTGTTATATTATAACAGAAAAATAGAAAATTTATGAGAGTAAACAAATCTTAGATTTAAATTTCAATAACAATTGCTAAAATATTATCGATTGTTACTATAAAATACAATATTCAAATCTACTCAAAATAACAGATAGTATATATATATGAAATGAATGAAATCCGATAAAAATAAATATATAATCATAGTTTTACAAAATAAGCATATTATAAATAATATTATTATTATCCTAACATAATCATATTTGCATTCCATTCCATCATTTTATTGTATATATAGTTTCAAAATTAATTAATTAATTAATAATCCCAGGAATCATAATAAATTATATTTAAAACAATACTTTTTATGTTCCGAATGTTCCAAATAACTGTTTGACTAAATGGTTGTAATAGCAGAAAATGACATGACATGTTATTTGACAAGTATAATAATTTTTGTGACAATAAACAATAGTATTATTAGCATTATTAGATATTATTTTGTTATTTTAGAAAAAAATTAAAATTGTTAAACAATATTATTATAAAAACATGTCATTTGCCACCAGTACGACCGTTTTGCCACACAGTCATTTGGAATGAAGAAATTAATATAAAGAATTATATAATAAATAATAATAATAATAGTTTTGGATTTAGTTCATATCTTTAATTAAATAAGAATCAGTTGATAAAAGATATTCTGCTGTTTCTTGTTCAACTAACACATCATTTACAATCGCAGAAAATGCATCATCATTTTTATCATCTACACTGCGTGTGACTTGTGACTCAGGATCAGGTAAAGAAGCTAATATATCATTTATATTATTATCATTATTATTCTGATTATTATTATCATTTTCAATGAGATTTTCATCATATTCATTATATTTTAATAAATGTAATTTCTCATCGATAAAATTACAAACATAACTTGAAACCTAAAAAAGAATTTAAAAAGTAATCATATTAATTAACATTATTGTAATTATTGTTATTAGTAAGAACAAATGAATGTTTCATATAACGAAGAGGGCTTGTGTAATTATATGAACATCTATATTGACGGATAAATGTTTAAAATGATAATTGTATATTTTATATTTTAATTCAAACTTATTGACCATAAAAAATGGAGATAAACAGTATCACAATAATGATAATAAAAAATAGTTTATTATGAAATAATGATATTAATAAAGAATATAATTATTGTATAAATGTTGATTTATATTTATAATTATATTTGTGTAATAATATAAATAAAAGAAGTAACCATCATCAATGCCCTTGTAGGTTGTGAATGAAATGTAATAACAATAATATAATATAATGATAATAACAATAAAAATAGTATAATAATTTAATAATATAATAATTGCTATAAAACATTAATATTTGTTACCTCTGAAAATGGTAATGCATTACTATGATCAGTATCTAACATCCCAAAATCAGCTCTTATTTGTTCATCTGTTAACTTCTCATGTGCATGTGAATAACAAAATGTTTTACAAGCTAATCTAAACTCATCAAAACTTAATATTTCATTTCCTATATCATGTCCTTCTAACCATTGATCAGCACTTTTGAAATGAGTCCATAATATACTTAATGCAAACAAATTCACAAGAAATACTCTATAATAATTACAAATAAAAATTATCTATATTATTATTATTATGTTAAAATACTAATTGCATTTTTTATCTTTTTGTTCAAACTTATCGACCATAATGTAAAATAGTTTGATTATGAAATAATGATACAGAATATAATTAATTGTATAAATGTTGATTTATCATTATTATGATTTGTGTAACCTATAAACTATAATAAATGAAGTAACCATCATCAGTGAGCTGAACGTGTAGGTTGTGAATGAATGAAATGTCTTGTTTCACTCCCATAGCTCAGATAAGGGTGGAAGACAGCATAATTATGTTATTATTTTATTTCAAAAACCTAATAATAATGTGGTCGCGAAATTAGACATTTCACACAATGAATAGACCAGGATGGGAGCCTAAATATGAGATTATTTAATTCTAAAACCATAATTATGCTGTAGTTAGTAACTAGACATTTCAAAAAACAAGGCCATCTGCCAATCTCAATAATTATTGAAACTGACATTAAATGCGAAAATAAATTCGCCATAATATGACAAAAATATGGCAAATATAATAATAAATATTAAACATATAAAGTGATAATTATAAGTATGCAACAATTGTTTCTTAGATTAGATCCCGAAACAACATATTATTTATAATATTTATTATGGATATTGATGATAACAATAATTAATAACATCAAAAAATAATGATAAGTTATGAATATGTATTTTAGAGTATTTGCGAAACGAAACCTTTGTTTTGTCATTCAACGGCAGTAACGCAATAACAATGAAAAAATGTTAAGAAAGTATTTAAAAATAAAGGAAATATTAAGTTGAAGATTATATAAATTTACTAAATTTACCACAATAAATATTATCAATTGATGTAAAATAAAATAAATAAAATAATAAATAATAATGTTCGTTTCGCAAACACCCTTTTATATTTTACCTGAATTCAATAATTGAAAAAACTTGTTCTTTTCTTTTTCCTGATTGAGAGGATATTAAATGTTGTGCTGAATGCTCATGTGCGGTTTTTATAACATGCTGCTTTGTAATTAAATCTTTCCATACTCCGCCTTCTTTTGCTTTTTCTTTAAGCCATGCCTCAAGTTCTTTATATGATATTCCTTTTTAATGCAAAGTATTATTATAATAAATATAATTCACAATGAACTACAATATTTCTAAAAACTCTGCTTAAGATTTCTCTCTTACAGAAATGAAAAGTTCTTAAGTTAAACTCACCTCCGTTTTTATCTTTATCCATAGTTTCAAAATCTTGAATATATAGCTCTTTATCAAAATACTGAAAATATAAAGATAATAAGGTAAAAAAAATTAAATTGTTTATTGCTGAATAAGGAACAAGATGAGCATAAAATGAAAAAGAATTCACCGTTCGGAACCATTCAATTCCATCTGCAAATACCAATTCAATTGATGCACTCGCACCCATATTCCAGATATTCAGAGTGCTTACAATAGATACTTAGATGATAATGCTTCGTGCGTTCTTGGTAATGTGGTAATTATATGATGGTTACAGGTTACAGGATGGTTCGAAGTTCCTTAGTTTTGGTCTAAGTTGATAGGTTGGATAATAATGCTTCGTGCGTTCTTGGTAATGTGGTAATTATATGATGGTTACAGGTTACAGGATGGTTCGATTGTTTGGTTAGTTCGTTAGTTTTGGTCTAAGTTGATAGGTTGGATAATAATGCTTCGTGCGTTCTTGGTAATGTGGTAATTATATGATGGTT